>BSAI01000123.1:10896285-10931354 GCA_036245035.1 Adrianichthys oophorus
TTTCAGCTTCAGATAAACATCTTTCAGCTTCAGATAAACATCTTTCACCTTCAGATAAACATCTTTCACCTTCAGATAAAAACCTTTAAGCTTCAGATAAACATCTTTCACCTTCAGATAAACATCTTTCACCTTCAGATAAAAATCTTTCAGCTTCAGATAAACATCTTTCAGCTTCAGATAAACATCTTTCAGCTTCAGATAAACATCTTTCAGCTTCAGATAAACATCTTTCAGCTTCAGATAAACATCTTTAAGCTTCAGATAAACATCTTTCACCTTCAGATAAACATCTTTCAGCTTCAGATAAACATCTTTCATCTTCAGATAAACATCTTTCAGCTTCAGATAAACATCTTTCAGCTTCAGATAAACACCTCTCACCCCCTGAAACTCGTTTTTTGTTCCTTTTGACACAGGGCTCCTGATGAGGAGGACGGGGGCGCCTTCGCAGGAGTTCAGGACTCCCAGGAGGTCTGCACCACCTCCTTCTCCACCTCCCCGCCCTCCCAGGTCAGAAAGCCCCTCACTGCTTTCCTCTTTTTCCTTTTTTCCTGTATCTTCTTTCTTTTTTTCATTGTTTCTCTGTTTCCTGAACATTTTGTGTTTCCTATCTTCTTCTGGGGGGGATTTGCTTGCATGGGCCTCAGTGTGTCTGTACGCTGAGCCCCTCCCCTTCTAAAATGTCCAAGCCCCTCCCTCTGGACAGTCTGCAGCTCCCATTGGCTCCTGGACTTGTCGCTCACAATGTGAGTCTGTAGAAGCTCCACCAGGTGTGGTAGCTTTCTGCTTCACCTGCTGCTCCTCATTCTCACTCATGATCTGTTAATGATTGACCCTCCCCCTCTGACGCTCTCAGGTTGCTCCGTTTATCTTCTGGTTAATGTTTCCTCTGCAGATGTGCTCCTCAAGGTTATCGTACCAGCCTGCTGCTCTACCCGGCACCGCCGAGGTCTATCCCGCCGCGGCGAACGCCAACCAGGTGAGCGTAGATCGGTACATAAGGTCTTCTCCAACAGTCTGAAAAGGTTTGGAGTTCTTTCATTTTACAGGTTTTAACCTCTACTTTGATGCTTCAGCTGTTGCGTGCTGTGAAAGAAGGCGGAGTCGTGGTGGCTCCGTGTCAACCTCATGGAGTGGACGCCCACCTGACTGTGGAGCCCCCCCTCAACACCCCCGGAAGCAGGTTTTTTGTTTGTTGTACATTTTGAGAGGATCAGAGGAGAACTGGGGTTTAATGGCCTTCATCCTTTCTCCTGCCAGCGGTGATGATGAGGGTCTGTCGCGGAGCGGCGAAGAACGAAGAGATGAAGGGCGTAGCGTTTCCCCGTCCGACCCGGTGGAGTCTCTCAACGCTTTCACCCGGAAAGTTGGCGCTTTCGTAAACAAACCCAGCACGCAGGTAAGTCCTCAGATCCACCTGACTTGGATTTGGTTTTTACAGTGTTCTGAAGCGCCGGATTTTGCAGATAACGGCGGCTAACCTGGACCTGCCGTTCGCCGCTTTCGCCCCTCGGGGGCTGGACTCAGAGGGGAGCGACCTCATGGTAACATCTGCGCAGACGCAGAAACCGTCCTCCGTCATTGACTTCAGAGCTGATTCTGTTTTCGTGGGTCCAGGTTCAGCCCCCGGAGTCGCCCCCCAGCCAGTCCCCCCTGCAGGCCAGCCTTCACTCTCAGGGCTCAGAGGGATCCGGGCAGCAGGACGACTTCGTCATGGTCGACTTTGTGAGTTCAAACCCAAATGTCTCTTCGCAGATTTCACTTATAAACTTCACATTCTGGAAGGGACTTTTATTGTGTTTTTGCAACAACACAAATATTTCTTTCTTCTGGTTCCTGACATCATTCGGACTCGTACTCACCTTTTGTGGCTCAGCCCATTTCCATTTTTCCAACTTAGAATCCATTTCGTTCAGCAAAAGAACTTCAAAATTTAACTCAAGTAAAAAAAAAAAATGTTCCTTTATAAAATAAATTCAAACTTAAAGGTTTAACAAACAAAAATCTAATTTTCTTTAAACTCACAAAATAAGAGGGTTTATCAACATTTTTAAAATGTAATTTCAAAATAAAAACTCCCTTTAAAGACTGACTTTAGCCAGATGCTGATTACAAAATAACATGACTCAGCTTGTTTTAGGACTTCTGTGGTTCCTTGAAATCATGTCTCTTTCAGCAAAGAAATAGAGTGTTAGGGCCCCCATGAAGGGAAAAAATAATAATAATAATAAAGGCGTAAATGTATGAGGAAAATGCCATAGAATTATGGGGAAAAAAGTCATATTTACTAGATAAATTGTAAAATTATTAAATAAAGAAAGAAGTCAGAAGAGAATGAGAGTCCAAAATATACAATAGAAGTCATAAAATTTTGAGAAAAATGTCAAAAATTTACTAGAATAAAGTTTTAAAACTGAGAAAAATGTCAAAATTTTCCAAAATTAAATGACACTGGTAAAAAATAAAAGTTTACTCATAAAAAAGAGAGAGAGAGAGAGTTAATCAATAGTTTTAAGATTACTTTTCAAAATAAAAGCAAGCTTTACAGATTGACTTGAAGCCAAACTCTGATTGCAGGTTAACATGACTCAGCTTCTTTTGGGACTTCTGTAGTTCCAAACTGAATAAAATAATAAGAACCAATGACCTGTGGAAAACCTTGGATCTTTGTTTAGAATTTTAAAAAATCTGAGCGTTGAAGCTTGCTCTGTTTCTGGAGAAGAACCAGACGACTTCTCAGTGTTTTCTGATTGCTTCATGGCTAAATCTGGCTCAAAAGGTCAGAAGTGATGACCTCTGTGGGCTTGGACCACTGATGGAGTTTTGTGAGGATATCGTCCAAAACCTGTTGCTGCAGCACTTTCTCCAGAATTCCTGCTGTGTTTGAGTTTCCTGCTGTGTATGTCCACAGCGTCCGGCCTTCTCCAAGGATGACCTTCTGCCGATGGACCTGGGCACATTCTACAGAGAGTTCCAGAACCCTCCTCAGCTGACCAGCCTGTCGCTCCACATCAGCTCCCAGTCCATGGCAGACGACCTGGTGAGCCACGTTTCCGTTCCTCTAGTTGAGCAGCAAAGTGGTTCTTTCAGACTTTAATCGATGGTCTCCTCACGCAGGACTCGCTTCCGGAGAAGCTGCGCGTCTATGAGAAGAACATCGACGAGTTTGATGCATTTGTGGACATGCTCCAGTAGGATGAAGAACACTAGAAGAAGCTGATTTGTCTCTAGTGAGGAGAATTCAGACTAAATCCTGTTTAATTGTTGGGCTTAAAGGTTCTCCTGATCTTCACAGTCTCTGTAAATACTGAGTCCTGTTCCGCACAAACATCTGGTAGTGGTAGACAAAGTTCTTGTGTGGCACATCTGCTGGAGTGGCTTCAGAGACATTCATCTGAATAGAATCTCCCCTCTGGTGAGAACGTTGAAGCTCCTCTCCACCCTGTTCTGAAGGTTCCTGCTCCCAGCTGGTCTGGGACTCCACCCCCTACTTCCATGTTAGCTTCCAGCCTCAGAGGACTTTTGGAGCTGGAGCTCCATCTGTGTCCAGACCCTCCTCCCACAGCATAAAGCCAACCTCATGCTGATCTGGTGGCTCGTTCTCATGGCTGTTTAAAAGCTTTAAGTTAATGTGTTGGTGTCCAAATAAAGCATGGCTGCTCCCGCTCATGCCCCGCCTCTTCCGTCGCGAACAACGCCAACCCACCGCCAAAGTTCACGCAACGAGATGGGCTCAGAGAGCAAGCACCAGACGAGTTCTGAAATGAATCTGATGGAAGTTTGAGTAGAAAAACGGCACAATTATGTCCTTTAAATCAAAAATTCTAATCACTGTTTAAATAAAAGGAACATTTTTATTTGAGCTTTTTCACATGGAGGCCTTTGTTTCCTGTAAAAGTCCTGTGATGGCCTTTTAAACCAAACAGCAGTTTTTGTTTTTTCAATTTTCAGATCTGGACATTCACTCACAGGAGGCATGCTGGGAAATGGAGAAACTTCCTCCACTATATTTCCCTGACATGGATGACTCAGTCAGCTAAAGTAGGCGGAGCCTGCTGCTTCCAACGTTCAAAACATTTCACAGCTTTCCCGCCCACTTTCCAGTGGTATGGGGCGTGGCCTTCCAACAAGCTCACTCCTAATTGAAGAGTGGTTGCCATAGAAACTCAGACCGACTTGGACCAATCACTGAATGACGAAAATCATTGGGTCCAGCTCTCATAAACAGTTGAATCTTTCAAGTGACTTTAGTTCTAGTCCTTTTAGGAGCAAACATTAAAGTGGAAACCTTTGGAATGGACCTAAAGTTTTGAAATGATGCTCAGGCGTCTTCTCAAATGGAGTTTATTAGCTTTTGGAATTTCATATCTGCAGGACTGAACGGGTCATAAAGTTGAGTGAACAGCAGCACTCCTTTACAAATACTCTACAGTTGATGCTCCTCAACGCTTCCAGGCCGGGCGACCTTCAGAGAAGAAGGCTGATGTTTCCAGCTGCTACCTAAGGGGGCAAGAACGGTAAAAAAAAAAAAAAACAGGACTTCCTGTAAACGTGTCCAAAGTCTGTGCTGGAAATCCATTAACCATCCCGGACTGAAGAACTCTAATGTTTTTTTAACCGTTAACATGCCGCTACCGCTGAACGGACACCCCCACCCCGGCAGAAAAAGGCCATTGTCTCCCAAAAGGTAACCATGGGAACACGGAACAAAAATATTTAAAAAAAAAAAAAAGGAAAAAAATTTCACACAGACGGGCAGTGATTAACTCGTCTGCAGCTGGTTTAGCAGCTCAGTCCACGGCAATGTCCATTTCCTATGCCCCCCCAAGGCCCCCAAGCCCCACGGTCCGATGAGCGGGGCGACTGACGAGTCCCACGCAGATGATGGGGGCAAAAGTTCATGTGGAGTCATCACGCTGACCAGAGGTTTAATCCTCCGCCGTCCCGTCTGCTCCAAGTGTCTGGATGTACGTCTCTAGTGGGTAAAGATGGGGGGGTGGGCGGGCCTTCACTTTAACAGATCAGAAGGAAGAAAGAGGGGGGGGTTGGGAGTCCAGGAGCTTCTGGGAGGGGTTGTTTTTGGAGAAGAACGGAGGATGGCTCAGGCGGCGTTCAGCAGGTCCTGGATGGCTTTCTGCTGCTTCTCGTTCAGGCCGGAAACACACTGAGTCCATAAGCCGGCAGACACCTGAGGACACAGCGCATGCCGTCAGTGCACGAGACAACTCGCCTGCGTGACAGAAGGTGCAGGAACCCGGCCTGAACTCACCGGATCAATACAGTAATTTTTTTTAGTTACTAGAAATGGGAACGTGAATTTCCACACAACTCCTGCTCCTCAATGAAAGTGTGAAAGCCATTTTCTTCTTCATCTAATATTTCGAGAATAATTCTTCTGGAGAGACACGGTACCTGCACTTGGCGGATGACGTTGGCGAGCCGTTTGCTGCACGCATCTTCGCTCTTGATCGACTCGTTTGCGACGCTGTCGGCAATGATGACGAAGATCTTAGGAAGGTTAGCGTTGTCAGGGCCAAGCACGATGGGGTTGTTGCTGTAAAGAGGAGACGAGTCAGCTGGAGTCTGCGGGTCAGAACCTGGACCGTTTGGGGTCAAACCCACCTCTCGATGAGGTCACACAAGAAGTCGAAGGTGTGGACCGCCTCCTCCTTGTCCTCATTGAGGGGCAGCCAGCCCAACCAGTGAGGGAGAACCTCGTTGACGTTGACGCACTCCGGGCGGAACCTCATGAGCTTTCCGACGGCAGAAATGCAGTTTTCCGTGGCGTTGACGTTCTCCTTTGAGCGCGAGTCTGCCGCCTGGATGACTGTGACCAGCAGGGGGAGCGCCTCTGCAGAGAGAAACCTGTCTTTACGAAGCACAGACCCAGAAAGAAAAAACCTCAAACCACATTCCTGAAAGTTTCATCTGAAATGTTCCAGATTTTTCCAGGTTTGTAATCCAAGCAGAAGAAAAGCTGCTGCATATGAGTCACCCTGTTTGCAGAAAGGTTCTAACTTATGCTAAAAATAAGAACAAATTCAACAGTTTTGATTGAACTCGGGAACAAGTGGCCCCTTCAGGATCTTGTGGTCATTTCTGAGATTGTAGCGAAACAAAAACCTGAATTTGCATCCGTCTTTCTTAAATTGCAATATTTGTACCAGAGCAGAATGGGCGATAATTCTCCCCGCCAAACTGAGCCATGACCCCCGCGCCGTACGCAGCCGCCTGCCGGACCTCTGGGCTCTTGTCGCACAGCGACTGCAGCATGGGCTGCAGGAAGTACTCTGCGTACTTGAAGGAGGCGGGGCTGCAGTGCTCCACCACGTCGTCGAAGATGCACAGACCCCACTGCCTATCGGCCCAGGGCTGGGTGGAACTCTGGAGACAAACAGGAGTTGCTCTTCACCACTCTGAAGCAGTTCCATCTAACGGGCGCCGCGAGGAGGACTTACGATGAGCTGAACGATCAGCTGCAGGAGCTGCTCGAACCAAGGTAGCACCTTCTCCTTGTAGCTGCTGAACACCGAGTGCAGGATGTCCGACACCTTTGTCAGGATGTAGACGTCGTTCTCATCCTGATGAAGGAGAAACCGCTGAGACCTGCAGCACTTTGGATGGAAGACTCTTATTTTGAAGGATTTACCTCGTCCTTCAGCGTCTCCTCCACCTGTTCGTCATAATCCTCATCCTGTCTCTTGGCTGCAAATGCAGACAGAGCTTTGTAAATACACACAGAAGGTCAAAGGTCAAAGGTTGGAGTGTGTTGATGCCTCACTCTGCCTGAGCTCCTGGTTCTTGAAATGTTCCTCCAGCTTGCCCTTCAGGATGCCGCCCAGCTCCTCAAAGTGCTCGTTGTTCAGACAGCCGTCGCCCATCAGCTCAATGCACTGGGAGCAGGAAACGCCGCTCGGGTTAAAACGCCTCCACGTGGTTAAACGTGCTCAGGCAAACGGCGAGCCCTCACCTTGGCAAAGGAGTGCATGATCTCTGACAGCACGTCTGAGTCCGGCTCTGTGCCGATGGCCTTGATGAGAGCGTCGCACATGAACAGCCACATCTGGGTCAGGTACTCCGGGCCTCTGACCTGAGCGCACTCCAGAAGCAGAGGCATGGACTCTGCCGCCGCCACTCGCACACGTGACACGGTCAAGGAAGCAGCTGAACTTAAAACCAACGTTTACGCCCCCACACCGGAACCATGAGAGCAGCAAAAACACTGCTGCGGTTCTGGAACGTTTTCGGTCACCAGAATGAAGGATATCATCATGGAAGTAGAACTTGAGCAAAGGAACCATCAGCTTCACCACCTGCTCCGTGTAGCCCACAAAGCCCTCCTTCAGCTCTTTGGCATAACAAACCTGCGGGATCACACCAGAAAAAAAACCAAGAGTGGAAAAGCTCAATGATTTAAATACAATAGCTGACCACTTTAAAAAAAAGGGGGGAAGAATTATATGATAAATCAGCAGAACCATCGTAAAACAATTTGACCTAAAAAAGGTTTTTTTTATTTCATCTTTAATACTTGATGCATTAAAAAAATAAAGACTCAAAACATGTGGTTACTCAAGACAATCAATGAAAATAGCTGAAAAAAAATCATTATTTAATCATTCAAATGAAATAACACTTTACTAGCATAATGGTTAAATATTACCAAAATAAAGCTAAATTAGCCAGAAAATGTGTAGAAATAAAGCCAACGTGTCAGAACAGCAGTCAAGTTATGACATCTTTACCAAAAGGTTTATTTCAAATTTCTGACAACTTAAAATTTGTTTAAAAATAGTAAAGAACTCAAACACAATAAACACTAACCTTCTTTAAAAAAAAAAAAAAAAAAAAAAAAAGCTTCAAAGGAGTGAAAATAAGGAAGCTAAATGTCAGAATAATAAAGTAAAAACATGAAAATTAGCTACTAAATGTAAAAAAAACCAACTCTGTAAGTCTAACATAATAAACAGCAGTAAAACTGACCGGAATTTCAAAGTAAAACTCCAAAAGAGGATCAATAATAACCTTAAAAAAATAAAGAATTTTGACCTCCATCACAACCAAACAGATGGCTTCTCACCAGCATCTGGCAGGCCGTGGCCTTCTCCTCCAGCCCCGCCGTCTTGATTCCGAAGCTCTGCTGGTCTCCCAGGTTGACGAACTCCCAGCCGTCGTCCTCCGACATGTCCTCCATGTCCTGAGCTGTAGCACACGCGCTCAGTCCCGCCGCCCACTCACCATGTCTGCACTTCCAAAGCGGTCACTTACTGTCCAGGAGCGCCACCTCCGGCTTGATGGAGGCGGTCTTCATCAGGGGGCCCATCACCACGGGCAGGTACTGCTGGAACTCCGTCCCCAGGATCTTACACATCCTGGCCCAGGCGGAGATCATGTAGGAGATCTAAAGCAGGGAGGGGAGCACACTGCAGGAGGACGGCTTCAAACGCCTCAAGAGCTCCACGTTCAGCTCCTCCTACCTGAGGGTCGTCGTCGTCCAGGTCGTTGAAGTCCGTTTGGGTCTTGAGGAGCAGCTGCATGACTGCGGACGCGTCCGGCATGAACTGGACCAGAAGGAAAAGCGGGATGAAGAGCCAGAGCAGTAAGCCCAGACCGTCCCCTCCTGAGAGAAACCCACCTTCTCCTTTCCTACAGCCAGCCCGATCAGGCTGATGCACTCGATGGTCTTTCCCCGCAGGAGGCGGAGCTCCTTCTGCATGGCGTTTTCTACGATGTGTTTGAGGGGGGGCATGAAGAGGTCGTAATACGGCACGAACTTCTCCTCTGCGGTGTCGGCCACGGAGGCGATGGACGTCACAACCTGCTCCAGGACCAGCTTGTTCCCTTTCTGGATCAGCTGGTGGAATAAAGATCTCATGAAGGTGCGGGGCTCCTGGCAGAGGCGTCGTCCCCGGAGAGCGCAGCTTTACCTCGTTCAGCTTTCCCACCATGATGACGTGCAGGTGCTGCAGCAGGTTGTCCAGGTACGGGATGAGGATTGATTTGGGACAGTCCTCTGTGAAGTTGATGAGTGCCGCCGCAGCGTGCGCCTGCACCCGAGGGTAGTTCTGGTCCTCCATGGTCTGGAGGAGCGCCGCGATCACCTGAAGGAAACCAGACGCTCCTTCACGATCCCGGCCAGGTCTCGCCGTGACGATTCATTCAGGAAGTTGAAGGAAAGCGGACACCGACCTTATCGTGGAACTTCTTCTGAAACGTTGGAGCGAAGTCTGTGGCCATCTGTCCAATGGCGTTGCAGGCGGCGTACCGCACCCTCGGATGCTGTGGAGAAGAAGGAACTTAGAACACCTCCTGCAGACCACACCCCTGAGGAGCAGGCCCCTCCCCTTACATAGTCTGAGCAGAAGAGGAGCACGTAGCTGATGATCTCCTGGAGGATGGCCTCCATCTGCTGGTGACAACCTTCCCCGATGGCGGACAGAGCCATCAGCCCCGCGTGGCGGTACTTCCAGTCGGCTGCACACAGGTCAATGTGTTAAGGCCCCACACCCCACCAGGAACATAACCCCCCACCCTTACAGAAGTTTCCTTACAGTTCTGCAGCATCTGCATGATGTGCTGCTTGATGATGGGCAGGATGATCTTCCCTCCCAGTCCGCAGGCGATTCTGTCCAGAGCGCTCTCGCCAGCCACGGCGTTACTGCGGCAGGACAAGAAGAGCGCCCCCTTCAGCAGGACAGCAACAACTAAAAGAGGGGAAAGCTGCCAGGAGGGCGGAGCCTCACCTGTCAAAGTCATCGTCCTCCAGCTCATCAGCCATCGCCCACTCCTCATCATCCTCCAGGTCCACCATCATCGCCAACATTTGAGGCACTGGAGCGGAAAACACACGGAACTTAGGAAGCTGGACAAAAAAAATTCTGATTTTGACAGACTTAAAGCTAAAATGTTCAAAAGTGAGTAAAGCACATGGTTACTGCAGCGAGTTTTCACTTTTACTTTAGAAACGGATTCTCCTCATTATTAAAAAAAATATTAGAATCTGGAAGAAGTCCATATTTGAGCAGAGAAAGTTTCAAACTCCAGAAATTCATTTCACAAATCAACGTAAACTAAAAGGAGAAACAAGTTTTGTTTCCTTCTGAATATAAAACTGAAGGTTTGTCCCAAAAAGAGGATAGTAAAAAAAGTTCAGAAGAAAACCTCCTCACCGGTCTGAGCGACTATCGCCGTGTGTTTTCTCAGCATGGCGGCCGCCGTCTCCGACAGCGTGACAATGACCTCCAGGGCCAGCTGTCTCTGCATGTTTGCCAGGTTTGTGTCGGAGCAGAGCTGGAGGGGCCGGGCCACAGGTCAGACACAGACAGGTTACCGTGGAGACTGAAGGGGGCGTGTCAGAGCGTACCTTCAGACAGAGCTGCAGCGTGGCCTCCAGGTTGGGCCTCAGATATTTAGGCGTCGTGTCGGCGATTTCCACCAAAGACTTGAGCACGGAGTCGTCCCCCTGATAGCAGGACTCATTCACCGCCTGGTCAGAAAAGAGGCGCATTAGTGCCGCCGGCGCTGCTCGACTTCATCCCACAGTCAGGACATCACAGCTCAGAGGACTCCTCACAGAACCTCTGCATTGTGATTCTGAGCATCTGAGCTCCAGACAGGTCAGGGAAAGCACCTGCAGGTGGGCGTCAATAGATGCTCTGCGTCATACCTGCAGGATTCCAGGCAGCAGGTCTGCAAAGTGCTTCAGTAGTGCCGTGTTTCCTTCGTTGGACAGAACGAACGACGCTGCGGCCCGAGCAGCCAGAGTCTGAATCTGCAGAGAAGACGACCACGACACGTTCTGCAAGAAGCCAACAGCAGGGGGGGTGAGGGGGTCGCTGCGTGTGGGCTCTTACCTGAGGGTGGGCCTGGTCCTGCATGCACTGAACCAGCATGCGCTTGATGACCTCCAGGTAGTGCTGCTGCTGGTTGCCAAAGATTCCCGGGAAGTTCCTGAAGAACAGGAAGAAAGACCTGTGAGCTTCGGAGCAAGCGGAGTGGACGAAGAGCAGAGTCGGGCGGAGCTCACCAGAAGACGTGTAGGGCGGCTTCCCGCAGCCCCACGTCCTCCGAGTTCACCGAGTCGAACAGAAACTTCAGCACCTCTGGCCACTGGTTGTTCCCATCATCATCTAAAGAAATGAAAAGTTAACATTTTAGACTGACGACCACAAGAGACGAGAACGAGGCGCCGGAGATGCTCAGCCGTACCCACGAGGTTCCTGCAGAGCTCAGCGGCGATGTCGCAGACCTTCTTGCGGATGTTTGGCGAGGTTTCCTGCTGGATGCTGCTCAGCAGCTCCGTCTTCACAGCTGTCTGCATTTCCAGGGTCAGGCCCGGGTAGATTTCCTCGAAGGAGGAAGAGAGCAGCCGCCGCAGCAGAACCGCCGCCATCTGTCTGACCTGAGAGTGAAGCAGCTTCAGACTTTATGATCAAACTCACAGTTCCTGCAGCAAAAACAACCTCAAGTTTTTCTGCTAAAATACATGAAGCTTTACATGTTATGAATCTTACTAAAAAAATATAAAACTCCTTGTTTGGACATTTTACAAAGATGACCCTAATAAGAATATAATAACAGGACGAGCAGATCTGTTTGTGTGGCAGAGTCACGCCTGCTGCTCCAATTTCAGGACTAAAAATACCAGCACCAAACACAGCCTCCCAAGCAGCTGACGGTTAACTAAAACCAACCTGAAATACAGGAGGGCTTTAACGGAGAGATCTGCCTCCTGTTAAACACTTTCACCCCCTTTCTGAAAGCTAGCGTTTCTCTGAAGCTTAAGGACACACCTCTTCTGCGGCCGAAGCATCCCTGATGGCGTGCAGCAGGAAGGAGATCTTGTTCTGTCCTGGGATGTTGTCGTACGTTTCCTGCAGGAAAGCAGAGGGATGAGGGGTGAGACACGGACCAGAGGAATCAACCGTTTTCCCAAAACGACCGGTTACATCCGGCTGCTTCACAACAACGGAAAGCTCGTTTGATGAAAATCCACCTTTCTGAACTTCTGAGAGACAAACTAGAAAACCCTGAAGCTCTTTGAGATGCAAATCTGGACGCAAACCAAAGAGAAGCAGATTGTCGAGTGAAGACTGAACCAGGGGGGAAAAAGGGACTTTAACAATGAAAAAGTCTGGGTGGAGATCGCCACATTACAGAAACGGGACACGAGGAGAACCGGTGCAGCAACACCAGGAGTTCTCCATCAGTCAGAGGGAATTTGAATGAAAAAATAATCAAGCTGAAACTTCTTCCAGAAGAAAGAAGTGATCTAAGAGCTGCTAAAATACTAAATCAGTCAAACTAAAGGACTTATTTCTCTCTGTTATATATAGTGTTTTGTGATTCAAACTGAAGGAAAAAGACACTAAAAATGAACAAATAGACTAATCTCATATGTCTTTGGGTTATAAACTAATTCATTGAATAAAAACAAATAAGACATTTGATCACGTTTTTGACTTAGCCCTATAAAAAGTGCATTTATTCATCATTTTCTGGCTGAAATGTGATAAATTAGGATGTTTTTATGTATTTATTGGAGCATAAATGTAATATTAAATCATTTAAACTGAAAGTTTCTTCCCAGGAGTCATCTATGATTGAGGGATTCTTCACATTACAAGCATCAATAGAACATCAGAGTTTCGGGCGCTGAATGCAGTTGGATGTGAGGAGGCCATGGGCAGTTCCGGACAGAATAAAGGAGGGATTCCGGTCAGCTTAGCATCGCGGCGGTCTGTCTGCGCTCTGGAAAGAGAAATGCTGACTGCGAGGAGACAGGACGCTCCACCACAGCCTGCTGCTGAGACGAAAACCTGGAGCAACGGGCGGGGGGGGGGGGAACTCAAACAAACCCGGGAGAACCCAGAGAAAGTCCCGCAGCCGAGCAGGACCAACGTTCCCAGCAGACGGGTCAGTTGTTGGACTGTCCGGAGGAGGAAACCGGCTCTTAAAGTGTGTGTTCGCGGGGTGGCCACACGTTCCTGCACTTCTATGAATCAGCGCTAGCTGGGGATTTTAGCTAACAAACCTAGCAGCATTCGAGGCTACTTAGCTCCACGCTACTTCCTGTGTACATCTTGCTAGATGACTAGCTTCAGAACCAGCTGGAGATTCTGCCAAAACGGCGGAGAAACGAGGCGTTACACTTTCTACCGAAGCCCCAGAGGGACACGCGGACACACGCGCTCGCCTTTGTGCCCGGTGTCACGAACGGGCCCGCAAACTAAAGAGCCGCTTTCTGACCGCTAAACTACGCAACATGGTCAGCCACAGCTCGCACATGGGCTCTGACGTGCGCTCGCGCTGCCAGTAGTTAGCACGGAGCTAATCCCATCGCCCAATTTTCAGAGGCCTATCAAAGTGTCAGCCGGTCGGGTCTCCTTACCTCCGCTTGTTTCCTGACAATGTTGTCAGAGCTCATGAGATTACCCAGCAAGAGGTAGAACTGCTGCTGCTCCGCCATTGCCGCGAGATCAGAAAAGACCAGCCGGGTGGAGAAACGGCGACAAGAACCCGGCAGATCTCGCTTCGGTCACACAGCCCGAGTGAAGCGCCATTGGCTGATTAAATCAACGGTAGTCGCCGCTGATTGGACAGCAGGCCCGTGCCCAATTCATGTCATTGGTTGCTTTGAGTTCTCTGCGCTTGTTGGTAAGAATTGGTGCGGAAAAGTGAATGGACGCTTTCTATTGGTTACTAATGAATTACTAAAGCGCGGGAGTTTATGGCGTCACCACTCAAATGGTCAAAGCAGAACCCTAAAAAATAAAAGCAATTATCACATGAGAGACCATGTTTAATTTTAAAACCTTGCCCCACAGTCACTGGACAATAATGACAATAATGACTTTTGAATTTTTGATTGGAATTTTTAGCGTTATTTATCAGCTGTTTTTATTAGAGCTGTATTAACAAGGTCACTTCCGCTTTGTGGGATCAATAAAGTTTTATTGTGTTATATAAAATCAAAGAATAAATAAATGGGGTGTGTTTGAATATTATTTGAATCTTTCCTTCAACTGTTCCACAATTTCTATGATTCAAAACAATTATAAATTAGTCCACCTTCACCAAAGATGTTGTACTTTAATAATAATGCTAATAATAATAATAACAATAATAATAATGCGAGCTCATTTGATATAGATATGTTTACAGTGTATTTATAAAGACTTTTAAGTTTTCTTAAAGGTTCAGGGGGAAAAACAGTGAACATCAAGAAAAGTTTAATATAAAAAAATAGAAATGCAATAACAAATGGAGGGAAAATAGATTTCAAATTTTTTTTTAGAGTTTTTGTAATGTTTATAAACTCTAATAAAACATAGTTTTTATTTGATTTTTGCATTTGATTACTTAGAATAAATAAAAAATCTCTTTGTGAACATTTTTCAAAAGGTAATTGTTTTTGTTTTTCTCTAATTGTCTCTAATTTGAATCAAAATATTCAACATGAAATTGGTTATATTCAAATAAAATTCAAAATAAGATCAGATATGTCAGTTTGATCAGATAAATAAAATGATCAGGAAGCAATCAACAACAAACAAATGATCAAGTGTTTCAATGTTTGTTTCACAAAAAGTAAAGTAGTTTTTCTACTCTCTAAGTGTAGGTGGCAGACATTCGTTAGTAAACAGAAAAACAAAGCAATATGAAAAAGCTGAATCCTTCCCTGCCACTCCCTGCTTGTCCACCGTGTGAGCAACACCGCCGGCTGAATCCTCATTCATGAAACTGCGTTCTTGAACATGCCACACACACACGGTGTGAACGCAGTGAATTCAAACTTTAGGCGGTCATGGAAAAGTTTTCTCTTTCTTCTCCTTCTGTTCTTTTTTATATAAAGGTGGGTGAAATAATTTTTAGATAAAATATTTTGTTCATAGATTTTGTTTTCCTTATCACTGATATTTCATTTTCTGATGATCTGACTTCATTACTTTGCAGACAAAAGCTAAACAACTGCAATACGTGTTTTGAATTTAGTTTTTGTGTTTGCATCCATGATTTAGGACGGTCTTTGTGACCTTTTGTGTTTGTTTGCGATGTTAGATGAGAGTGACGTGTTTTTTGGTCTCTGGTCCTGCCGGTGATACGGCTGTGGTTCAAACACAGTAGACTGTGATCGCAGCAGCTGGAGGTGAAGCTCATCTCAGCTGTCTGCTCACACAGCCAAAAAACATCTCTGAAATCACATGGCAGAAAATGGCATTAGGAGCAGAGGAAAACGTTGCATCCACTCAGGTTGGATGTTCAGCTGCAGTCTTCTCTGGTCCTCAGGTGAACGCGTCTGGTGTCATTCCTGGTGAGAAACTCTTTAAAGTTCATGATCTAATGGTAGTGTTTGTGGTTCTGATGTTTGAGTGTTTTCCATCAGCTTTGGATGTAGAACCTGCATCTGTTGAAGAGATGCAATTTAAAGAGAAGGTATTTGTCACACAGCACTGATGAAAAACTGAGATTTTTCTTATTTTTTTCGTCCACTTTTGTAACAGAACTGAACAACAAAGATGGAGGAGACCTCTGTGCTAAAAAAATGAACAAAAGACCATCAGGACTAGGATTCACATAAGTCAGGTTTTGCATTTAGTCCTTTTCCTATCTGTACTGAGTTCTGGTTCAAAATGATTTCATTTTAAATTTGGACATTCAAATAATTTAATGAAATGCTGATAAAAAATTGTAATTAAAAAAGTTTCTATTTTATTTGTGTGTGTTTTTTTACTGGACTCACTGTAACACAAATTAAAAGGACCTTTTGAATATATAATCAAATATGTAGAATATTTTGATCTGATTCAAATAAAATTGCCTGACATTTGTAGAAAGAAAAAAAAACCTAAAAGCTAAATCTAGTGAATTCTTTACCAAAGTTGTTAAATATATATTTTGTGGTTTATTTGTTTTACTGGGTTGAAAGGGAGTTGTAAATTTGAAATAAACACCAGATGTAAAGATCTATCAGGAAGCGATCAACAAAACAAACAAATAAACAAGTGTGTCAACGTTTTTTTCACAAAAAGTACTTTGTTTTAACCCTTAATAAAACATTATTTAAAAAACTCTTTGCAAAAGGTAATTGTAGGAATGTTTTATAAAAGAAGCAATGGACTATAATTTTGAGCAGTTTTTAGTTACATTTACTTATTTATTCTATTTTTGTTAATATACAGTATACAATTTATTGTTAATCTCAAATCTTCAAAATCAAGACCTAACTTCATTATGAATAAAAAAAGATCTACAAGAAAATGATCCCAGTGATTTCAAACGTGTACATAACAAGTGAACAATGCTACTACTGGACACATTAGACAGAATTAAGTTATTCTAAGACCTCTTTTTATGAACAAGTGTGTGTGAGTGAGGACTATTTTAGTATTTCATGTCATGGTTTTGACATATGTGACTATTTCTTTTCATTCTTTTTCTTGGCTTAAATGTAGCTACTTGTCATCGTTGATAAAGACAGTGACATCTACAATTAAGTTCTCCTTTTCCTCAGATTATTGTAAATGATAGAAATGGTCAGGAGCCTTGCGTGATTGTGGCTGGAAGAACAGAGTTCGTGCTTTTTACTTTCCCTCCAGAGTGAGCATATTTTATTGACTGCAGTAGAAACCAGGATTATGAGGCTTTTAAAAACAGTTTTTAATCTGGTCTCTGATTCAGAATCTTTGCTGCTTAGTCGTATTTGCCTTGTTTCTTTCTCCCCCTTTTTCTCTTTTGTGGTTGTTGTTCATTAAATCAAACAGTTAATACTGTACGGTAATTTTTCAACCTGGAAAACAGTGATAGTAACTATTACAGTTGTAAACAACTTTTTTTAAGGGAAACTGAACGCCTCGCAACAAGACTTGGTGATGGATTGTTCCACTAGGAGAGCGTCGAAAATAAAAATGATAGATTTAGTAATTTAATAACACGTATTTATGGAAATATACTCCATATTTTCCAACAAATATAAATATAAATAGCAAAAATCGTATTTTTGTTTTTTTTTCTAATACAATTGTTATTTTTATGGCATTTCGTCCTGTTGAACACTCTGTAATGGACTCGCCCAACGTGACGTCACACATTTCAAAATTTGAGCGGTCATGGAGAACTTCTTATCTATTTCTTTCTGTTTTCTTTTTGTATTTTCATCAAAGGGTGAGTGAAATCATTTTGGTTTATGTTGCTGTGAATGATTTATTTCTTTATTGAAAGGAGTTAAACAGATCAAGAAGTTTCATTCATTCATTTTCCAAACCGCTTTATCCCTTTCGGGGTCACGGGGTTGCCAGAGCCTAACCCGGCTACTCATGGGCGAAGGCAGGGTACACCCCTGGACTGGTCGCCAGTCTGTCGCAGGGGCCACAATCACACACCCATGCACACTCACATTCACACCTACGGACAATTTAGAGTAACCAATTAACCTATGAAGCATGTTTTTGGACGGTGGGAGGAAGCCGGAGTACCCGGAGAAAACCCACGCATGCACGGGGAGAACATGCAAACTCCACACAGAAAGGTCCCCCATTGGTGACACTGGTTCAAGTCCCCCAGCCAGGACTTGAACCGGGAACCTTCTTGCTGTGAGGCAAGAGCGCTAACCAAGACCAAGAAGTTTTATAAAGAAAATGTTCATTCTTCAGACACTAAGCTTTCACCTGTATAGCAGTTGTCAAAATGAAAGTAAATGAACTCAGTGTAACAACATATGCATGCAGTTAGAGTACTTATAATGCAGCCTTAGATTGAACACACACTGAGTTTGAATTTCTTCTTTGTTAATCCTTAAATGTTTTATTTGATGTTAAATGTTAGAGGCTTCACTTTGTAAACATGATTTTTTCTGATCATCTGACTTCAGCATTTTACAAAGATTTTGATCTACAAAAAATTGATGGTTTTTAATGAATTGTTTTTAGATTTTGTATTTAAGATAGTTTTTTGTGACATTTTCTGGCTGTTTGCAATAATGATTTATTTTGACCAGACTATGATTTTCTGCATTATCATTAAATAATGATTTTTTTTTTTGTCTCTGTTCCTGCAGGTGAGACGGCTGTGGTTCAAACACAGCAGACTGTGATCGCAGCAGCTGGAGGTGAAGCTCATCTCAGGTGTCTGCTCACGCAGCCGAAAGACGTCCTTCAAATCACATGGCAGAAAATGGCATTAGGAGCAGAGGAAAACGTTGCATCTTACACCCCGCAGTATGGAGAAAGAGTGGTTTCTAAATTCAAAGAAAAAATCCACATCAGCAGCTCTGGAATGCAGAACAGCTCTATAGTTGTGAGGAACGTTTCAGAGGAGGATGGAGGATGTTTCTTCTGTTTGTTCAACGCATTCCCTGAAGGAGCTCTGAAAGGAAGAACGTGTCTTCTAGTCTATGGTTAGAAGCTGCCAGCGTGTCAGCGTGAGCTCCTTCATCAGCGCTCTTCAGATGTGTCTTTCCTCTGCAGAGCTGCATCAACCGGTGCTCCATGTCAGAGCTTCAGACTCTCCTGCAGAATTCGTCGTGAGCTGTTCAGCCACAGGCAGACCTCCTCCCGACGTCACTCTGACGGTGGGACAACAACACCTCAACTCCTCCTACAACAGCACCGTCAGCATGAATGGCAACAACACTGTCACCGTCACCACAGAAGCTGTGCTGGCAGGTCTGGGCACCAAAACCACTCAGGTTGGATGTTCAGCTGCAGTCTTCTCTGGTCCTCAGGTGAACGCGTCTGTGGTTATTCCTGGTGAGAAACTCTTTCAAGTTCATGATCTAATGGTAGTGTTTGTGGTTCTGATGTTTGAGTGTTTTCCATCAGCTTTGGATGTAGAACCTGCATCTGTTCACAGACGCTATGGTGAGTTCAGGCTCTCATTCTGTCATGGTGGTGCTTCTCTGTTTGGATCAACATCTGATGAAGCTTCTATTTTCAGAAAGATTGGTTGTAATATTGATGCAGGTCGTAATGGGAACAGTTTTATTCTCTGCTCTGTTCCTCTACATGAAGAGATGCCATTTAAAGAGAAGGTATTTGTCACAAAGCACTGATGAAAAACTGAGTCTGTTTGTGGCTTTTTGAACGTTTGTGTTTTTATTGTGTTTACAGATAATTTCTGAGAACATTACTGGACACAAAGTAAGATTTCATCCTTTATAATTAGTACCTTGCATGGAAACCTGTCACTTTTTTAGCCTTTAAATAGTTTCCATTTTAACATGTTTTTTTTTTTTGCTTCATTTTGTCTGTTTTTGTAACAGAACTGAACAACCTTCAAAGACAAGAGAAAAAAAACAAGTCAGGGATTCAAATAAGTCAATTTGAAAATTTGTTTATTTATTGTTTTATACAAAGTCTGTGGAGTATCTTGTTTTGAAATTTCAAGTAACGGGACAAAATGTTTTTTTGAAAATGGATAAAGTGTAAATAAAGACATGTTTCTGTCCAATTTCTTTTTGTTTTCTCTTCAATTTACTGGGTTCTTGGTCAGCACCATAAAACATTCCCTAAACAACCATAAGATGTCACTGCAGCACAAAAATTATAGGAACCTCCTGAAGTAAACCAGAATGCTGTTTTTGATTTTTTTTTGCCTTGCTGAAAAACTCTGGTATATGTAGACATTGGAAAAAAAATACAATATTTTGGATACATGCATGTGTGGCATTATAGTTTCACCCTCTGCACCGAGCAAGCCACCAGAAAACAAAAAAAACACAAATTAACACAGGACTCTTCGACCAGGAAGACTGAGACATGCAACACAAAGGAAAATACAAAAATAGTTTCTAAAAAGGTCAAATGTTACAAAGACACCAAGAAAAATACAAAACTAGAACCAGAACCCCAAACATCCAGTGGGGTGTCACACCGGAACCTGCACCAAATCCTGTACCACGCCCGAGGTGGAGATGGGAACACTGGCGAAGAAATATGCCTTGGTACTTCTAGAAATGCCTTCAGAAGGGTACGATGGACTCTTTTACTTTTTGACAGATCTTGCTGTGGGGCAATTGTGTAAACAACTCCCCCAGCAATGGAGCTTTTAAGACTTTGTAAATTACTGCACTAAACAATGAAATCACGTAGGAGAACTAACTGACCCTCTTCTGGAGGAATCTCCTAAACCTGCTTGTCATGATTCCGTTTCCTACGATCAGCTGCCACCGTTGATCTTGATGAAGTGGCCCTCTACCTGCCACACATGCATAGAAGCATGAAAATATCAAGCTCAAGGCCCCAACTGACAGTGTGCTCAGTGAATGTCTCAGGCAATGGACAACAGAGGATGTGGTGCTGGAGGACAGATTCTCATGGGAGGACAAGTCCCTGCATGGGATGTACCACCGAACCATAACTGAAGTGGCTGATATCAAGAAGTCCTACCGATGACTAGAAAGGGCTGGCCGGCTTAGGTATAATCGACAAATTATAGCCCTTAGTTTTTGTGACCCCGACGTGATCGAGGGAACAGGTTTTTGGGGAAGTGAAGGGCGCGGCTCCGGCGTGTCCGTTTACTCTGAGGGGCCTCATCGGAAAGTTTGCAGAAACCTGTTGTGGACTTATCGAACATCTGCCATTGGAAACGTTCAATTTGGAGTAAACTGAGAACAGAGAAGACGTGACAACTTTGCATTTTATGTGATTTTGCCTTTTAAGGAAAAACTTAAGTTTAAGGATAAAGTTACGGTAAAACAGGGGACGCGATCCCACCATAGTGACCCATCGTAGACTGACGTTTTATCGGACACGGTAAAACATTGGGAGGTTTCTGTAGACCTTAGGGAGTTGGGGTCCCCCAAAAACAGATTGAGGTAATAGGGACGGCAATCCCTTTGGGGTGGATTAGGGTGAACTCAGCCACACGAGCGGTAGAGTCGGCACCCTTTTGGGTTTAGGGACGGCGATCCCTTGGGTTAGGATGAATCTCACAGCTCCTTGAGAAGCACGAGATGGCACCCTTTGGGTTTAAGGTAAAAGATTAATACTTAAAGGTCCCATGAGAGACGCCGAGTCTGTAATCTAAGAGCATGCAGCGATAAAGATTAAAATAATGCAGTAATAAGATTGTCTGGGGTGGTGAGGCTCTCGGGGGTGGGTCCCCGTACTGGGCCGCCTGGCGCGGTGGGAGGGCTGCTCTCCTGGCTGGGCTGGGCCTTGCGCTCTGCGCTTCCGTACCTCACTGCGCTCGGGTGTTGGGGGCCCATGTGGCTGTCCTGCGGGCCCTGGTCTGGGTGCTTGGCCGGGCTGCCTGCCGGGCGAATCTCCTCCGTTGACCCCACAGTATGGGTGCGGGGGCGGGCCCTGCCCATTTTAGACCAACATTCACTATTTTAATGGGTAGCTCCAGCATTTTGTTGCTGCTGCCTCGGCGGGGGTCTTGGTGTGGGGATGTCTGGGAGCTCTCCCTCTTTTTTTTTTCTTTTCATTTCTTCATCCACTTCAGCTTAACATAACATTCACCTGAGTACAGGCGTCGGCTCACCTTTACACCTTCAAATAGTTTACGTGACAGAATGTAATGCTTTACATGTGTTGGTTGGTATGCACAAGTGTGTGTGTGTGAACTGGATGTGGACAAGTTTGTGAACTCTCATGGTTCCAGCAGGTATGTTTGTAACAGCTGAGTGTGTGGACAGGCCCCGCCCATTTTAGACCAACATTCACTATTTTAATGGGTATAGGCTCCAGCATTTTGTTGCCTGTAGATTCGAAACTCTACTTTCCCTTTCCATTAGTCATCCTCTAAAATCTATAATCCCCCCCCCCCCCCCCTTCTTCTTACCCCTTTCTTTTTCTGTCCAGTCCAACAAAAAGAACACAAACAAAATTAATATTAATAAAGTTTCGTTTACAAAAGGGGCTTATACCAACATACAATTTGTGTTCGCTATGATTTATAACCTCCGATCGTAAGAGTAAAATCTGTCTAATGCAAGAGGCTTTCAGCTCATATCTGTTTGCTCAGCTGTTGGACAGGACAAGTTAAAAAAAAAAAAAGATTAAAATTAAAAAAAAAACATGGTCTGAATGACAAGGTTTAATCCACCACTAAATTTGAGAAGTTACATTTTGTGGGGTTATGGACCCAGGACATTTGTTGGTTTTGTGTTTGGTGTCCACTTCCTGTTTTATTTTGTTGTTGGTTGTACTTCCTGTGTTTCTCCTCAGTTTTTTCAGGTCTCTTGAGACTGACCTAGTGTGTGTTCTTTCCCTCCTTAATTGGCACACCTGTTTTCACTTACCTCATCCCCTCCTCCTGTTATAAGTCTTCGTCTCCCCTGCACTGGTTGTCGGGTGGTTTTTGTACCTTCATGAGTTTGTGTTCAGATTTCGAGTACTGATTCAAATAAATGAAAGACTTTTCATTTATTAATACCGTCTGCTTCTGTTTTCGCACGTCAACCCTGACAGTTTTATGGAATAACAGAGTTATAACTGTTAACAAGAAATCCCTGTTTGTGTCTGAATGGTATGATAATGGTGTGTTTTTCTTTGACTTGATGCATACTGATGGAATGCTGTTATCAAATAACAAGTTTGTCACCAAATACAATATGAAGGTTTCTAGCAACTGTTATAACAAAGTCTGTAAATCAAGCATTCCTTTACTCAATCTCATTCAAAATAAATTACAATCCAATCCAATCCAACCACACTTCCCAGTGTTGACCATCAATGATATCCCCATGAAACATAAACAATGCAACAATACATTTTTAACTCTAACCTTTAAGCAAAACATTTTCTGCAACTTTGATACAAATAATAGACGCGACCTAAACTACAGAAATTTATCAAAATATATCAAAACTATTACTATTTTCAATTATATCTTGCCTTGCCCTTACTTTTTTTTGTTATTCTTTTTGTAGATTCTGCCATTTTTGTTTTGTAATAATTTCAAGTGTGGTACTGAAGCAGGGGAACCATCAGCAGCTTTGTGGAAGTGGTTCTCCTTAAGAAATTAGGCAAGAACAGGGAAGAGGAAGAGGAAGAGGAGACAGAAGAGGCTTCTTCAACCAAGAGGCCACGGCGTGGCGGCCTAATCAGTCTGCTGGAGAAGACAGAGGAGGAAAGAGCAAGCAGGGAGGAAGAGCGAGAGGAGAGGCTCTTAACTCTCTTACAAAAAAGGTAATTTGAAGTGTTTTAATTAATCAATTTGCAAAAAAGAATTATTCAAATGTATTTTTAAAAATATGAGCAATTTTAACAATCTCGAATATTTTCATATAAACATGAAAGGTAAATATTTACAATTTCTTTTTATATTTAACATTTACTTTTGATGCAGTTTAGCAATAATCATGGTCCTGAAGAGCCGTTCATCTGACAGTTGGAGCTGACAGGAAACCAGAGATTTGTCCTCGCAGACGGACGCCACTTTGCTCATCCTGCTGGTTCCTGGCGTTGTCCTCCTGCTGTGGCTCCACATCTGTGGCTCCAAGCAGTCCCTTCACTGATGCACTGATCATCACTGATGGTGCAGGATGGAGCTGAATTATACTAACTGCAAAGGTTGGTTTTACTTCCAACGCCTCTAGAAATATTTCTCTCCATCTTGTCTTCATCATCTCAAATGCTCTCTCCACCACAGAGTGTGCCCTGGCGTGGTGTCGGCTGTAACGGGGCTCAAACGCATTCCTCACGGGTTCCCTGTAGGGTGTCAGCAGCGTGATGGGATGCTCAATTCAGGGATACCCACTGTCACCCAAAATGATGAATCCTTCAGGTGGGTGTTTGATAAAAATTGGTCTGTTTCATAGAACCTGTGAATCATGGACTGAATTTGGACATCCACCAAAAATATGTAAAAATGTGGCATTAGAATCACATACAGCCTGCATTTGGATTGAATAAAAAAGCTTCCTGTTAAAATAACAAGCTGCATTTTCTTTTGGGGCCTTTATTCTTATGTGGCAGACGTTGATGCTCCCACGACCTCTTGGAAGGCAGCAGACCCAGTGAGCTGCTCAAAACCAGCAGCGACTAATGGAAGTTCATCCACACTGGAGACCAGCATGACGCTGCGCATCAGCTGGAGGATGTGGTCTGCTGTTCTGTGGACAATGTCACTCACAGTGGAGCGTGGCGTGTCAAAGGTCCTGGCTAATACACGGTAAGATGTGCCAGAGGCCAGCCAGGAAAGGAACACCAGGACCTCAGTCTCCTGTGCCTACCCCAGAGCGTGAGGAACCCGAAGCTGCTCCACCAGACGCTCTATGGTCCAGTGGGTCAACCCAAAATCCGGTCTGGTGTCAGACTGACCGTAAGCATAGAGGGCCAGAACAGGAGCCTTTATGTTGGCAAAGCAGCAGAGACATGAAAGAGCTTGTAAAATGTAACATAAACCATTGTTATTTTTGGAATGTTTCTGTTTATTATGATGGCTTACATTTATTTTAGAAAGTACTTATGAATGGTGGAAAATCTCATGCTATTTATTTGTTTTGGTTTTTGGATTTTCATATTAATTTTCAAATATGAAAGTAGGTATTTTTGTTTAAAACAAGTGTCTGTAAATCCTTTTGTAAATAAAATGATTTAAAACACTTTGTGTTGAAGGCTAATATGGTTTGACTATAAAGAAAAAAACACAACACAACACTTTCTCTGAACTCACAAGAGTGTTACAGGTAATTATAAAATAGAATAATCAGAATCAAATCATAATCCAATGTTTGAAATAATGGTTAAACTCTTGCCCAGAAGATGGTGTAACCCTGAGTAATCTGAGACGTCTCTACAACTTGCCTCTGTGCTTCATTTCAGATCGTTTTCAGTTTGAACTAAAAACAGTTGAATTATTGCCAACAGGAACACGGAAAGATTGGAAGATATTTTCAGTAAAGTACAAGAAAGAAGTACAGAAAGAGTACTGCCTCGCACGAGCCTGTAAATGGCTCAGCTGTGCGAAAATAAAAATAAACATTGCAATGGACTAGTTATTTATCAGTTAATTTCTGAGCAAAAACAGTAAGTTTCTTCACAAAAATGTACTCAATTTTATTTTTTATAAACCAGTCAGGTTGTTTTTATCATCATCTGTTTGGTTCTCCGGGACGAGGCGGCGGAGGAGAAGGAGCTTCAGGTCAGTGGTCCTTCATTCTGCTCGGTTTGTTGGTGAATATTCTGCTTTTTAACCTGAACTTCTGAGGTAAATGTGATGTTTTATGGAGCTGCTTTAATGCTGGAGAACTTTAGAGGTTCCTTCATGGAGAACATTTGAGACAGAAGAAGGTTTAGTTCTCCAAAGGCCTGAGGCCCTTTCTGTGGAGGAAAACATTTCTGTTGTTTTTGCTTTAAATTATTTTTAAAATTAGGTTTTTTTTCTGTCCCTTACCCCCATCCCTGGTGGAGGGAACAGGGCCTTCAGCGGCGGTGGCCTTGTCTCCTGGGGGTCGGCCTCCTGGGCCCGGCGGCCCCCTCCCCGCACAGGGAGAGGGATCCCTTTGTCCTCTGGCAAGTCCATGAGCGGGGGATCATATTCCATCTGAGCCTGGAGGGTGTCTGTGTCCTTGTGGTGCGGGTTCTGGCCCTTACCCTCGGGTGCCGAGCCCCTTCTGGGTCACAACATTAGGAGAGCCTGGTCAGGTAATGTACACCTTCGGGGACCCCACTGCTCTTGGTCATCCCTTTTCTAGATGGGGGTAGCTGACCCTCATCGTGCTCTCTTCTGGATCTCCGCAGCTGCCTGGAGCTTCGGTGCAGGTCTCCCGTGGGGGGCCCGGGCTCGTACCCGGGGCTGGGGTGGGGGGATGCCCAGAACTCCTGGGTGGTGGTGGGCGGCTTGTCTGGGGTGGTGGGGCTCTCGGGGGTGGGGCCCCGCGCTGGGCCACCTGGCGCGGTGGGAGGGCTGCTCTCCTGACTGGGCTGGGCCTTGCGCTCTGCGCTTCCGTACCTCACTGCACTCGGGTGTTGGGGGCCCGTGTGGCTGTCCTGCGGGCCCTGGTCTGGGTGCTTGGCTGGGCTGCCTGGCGGGTGGATCTCCTCCATTGACCCCACAGTATGGGTGCGGGGGCGGGCCCTGGTCGGCGCGGGTGTCTTGGTGTGGGGATGGCTGGGGGTTCTCCCTCCTTTTTTGTGCATTCCATCATCCACTTCAGCTTAACATAACATTCACCTGAGTACAGGCGTCGGCTCACCTTTGCACCTTCAAATAGTGTGCGTGACAGAATGTAATGCTTTACATGTGTTGGTTGGTATGCACAAGTGTGTGTGTGAACTGGATGTGGACAAGTTTGTGAACACTCTCGGAGCCGGCAGGTATGTAACAGCTGAGTGTGTGGACAGGCCGTGCCCATTTTAGACCAACATTCACTATTGCAATGGGTATAAGCTCCAGCATTTTGTTGCCTGTAGATTAACAACTCTACCTTCCCTTCCCTGTAGCCATTCTCTAACTGCTATAATGCACCATCTCTCTTCCCCCCCCCTCCACCCCCCAAGTCTCTCCTTTTTCCCCTTTCCTTTTCCGTCCGGTCCAACAAAAAAGACACAAATAAAAAATATATATATATTAATAAAGTTTGGTTTAAATTACAAAAGGGGCTTATACCAACATACATTTTGTGTTCGCTATGATTTATAACCCCTGATTGTAAGAGTAAAATCTGTCTAATATAAGAGGTTCTCAGCTCATATCTGTTTGCTCAGCTGTTGGACAGGACAAGTTAAAAAAAAAAAAAAAAAAAAATTAGGTTTTTTAAAGATCATTACTTAATGATTACATTAATAAAGACAAACATTATAACTTTTAAAAACTCAGTTGGCCATTAGAACAAATATCTTAGTGCTAAAAATCTATTGATTACCTTTTGAGTTTTTGGACAAAATACTTTTTTAGTTTTTTTCATTTTTTTTTTCACCAACTTTATTTTTATTAAAATTTTCTTTGTATTTTATGTATTTATTTGTAGATGCATATCCGTTTAATTTTTTTTTTAACATAACATTTTTTTTGTTTTCCTCTCCTTTTTAAAAGCTGAGATGTTTGTTGACCGTGTTGATGAAACAAACTCCTCTAATGGAAATGAAGCTGAGAGTTTTCTGTCTAAAGCAGAGCCTTATTGTGGCTGTCCTCTGATTTCCTTCCCAGGATTCCTTGCTGGAAACATGGCGCCTGTTTAGAAAAATGAAAATTGGACCTCAAGCGCACAAACAGAACAAAGAGGTAACTATTCAAACACTATGTCCAGTTAAGATGGCTGACCATGGAGTCTTTGGAAGTACAGCTCTGTAACTGACAGATGAGTTTTGGTTTGAGGAAACTTTTTTCTCCCAAAGGCTTCATGTGAAGCCGTTCTTCTACCAGCAGAGTGGTGGCGCCATAGGCGCTGTGACTCTGTCTTTAGCCTCAGTCATTAGACAGAACTGTAAGAAAATGAGATTTCTGTTAATAATTCATTCTTAATGACTCAACTTCTAAGTACTTTTTAATTTCTATTTCTTCTCAGGAAGATCTTCAACCTGTAAGTCCTTTGTTTCTTGGCTTGGCCGTTGTGCCGATCTTTTTCTTTTCCTCTTTCTCTAAGCTTGCATTGAAGGTGACTTCATTTCCATTTATTTGATGTTTAGTGCAGCAGCTGCTCAGTTTTTATTGGTCACAATGAGGATGAACTTATTGTTTTAGATCCTTTTCATCTGAAATGCATTTTGGTGAACTAACTTTTCCTCCTGCAGGTCTTCCATAACGGTAGGTGCTGCTGAAACTTGTTTTTCTTCCTCTCTGACCATCTATAAAAAAAAAACAAACAAAGAAAACTGTTTCGTGGTCGTTGAATAAAATAGAATGAGTTCAGGATTGTAAGTATGCATCTGGAACTTCCAGAATTCATAAGAACAATCTCTAGTTTAGATTTTATTCTTTAAACATTTTCGAGTTCTGGCATTCTCCTTCCAAGTGGACCGGCGTCGTCGTTTTGCGCGCTCGCTTTCATCATTTTGAATTTTCTGCCAATTTGGAAATTGTATTAACATGACTCAATTTTTAATGCACACACCCACATTTCATTGCATGGAAATGAAAGATATCTACCATCTATCTCTTCTGTTTTATTCCTAAAAGGGTGCCGTGCCGCCACTGCATGACTTTCTGGCCGCCGTGCCCCAACTTTTGCTTTTCTTTTTCTTTGGTGGCCGCCGTGCCCCTCTCTACGGTTTCATGTTTTCTCATTCTTCTTTGATCATTTTTACAATGTTTTGATTATTTGCGGGTTTTTGAAATGATTTGTTTCTTGTTTTTATCCTGTTCCAATAAGTCCGTCCTCATCTGTGGTAAAGTCACCTTCAATGCCATTTCTCTTCCATCGGGCTAAAGTTGAGGCTCAGCATCAGGCTTTAGTGTTTGCTCTCAGAGTTCTTGGAGGTTTGGAAGAGTCCAGTCTGGTCAGGGTTAGATCTTCAGGAAAGTGTTGCTCCTGAAGTATCTTGATGAATTCCTGTTGGTCTGTAGTTTGAAGGCTGTTCTCTGACCAGCAGCTGCTCTCAGGACTAGCAGAGGTTGTGGTTGTTGGGCGGGAGCTGAATCAGTGAAAGAGTTTTTGGTTTGTGAATGTCTGGTTTTTGGAGGTTTAACCGGGTGAAAATCTTTCCTTTTCCTTATCTTCTGAGTCTTCCTCTTCCGCTGTGATTGGATCAGTTTGTGCAGTTTTTTTTCAGGTAGAGCTACGACGGGTAAGACCCATTTTTGAAATTTCATTCTTGCAAACGTGCTCTTGGCCCTCCTGCTGCTGTGGTTTTTGATTTTATTGGTTTTGTTCTAAAATATATACAAAACACAAATGTATCAAACCCATTTTAGATACAAAGTAATACATTGGTTAGAAAATAAAGAGAAACAAAGTAAGATGAAGCCATCTTCCTGGCTATTATTCACCATAAATGAGACGTTTAATTATGAAAACAGTCCCCACAAGTCACATTAGGTTCATTAAGTATAAAAATTATTACACAGTCAAATAGAATGTGAATTATAGCTTAAAAGAGAGTTGGAGGAAGTGACCTTAAATAATCCCACACTATTGTGTTTTTTTTTTTATTTGTATATTTGCATTGTAGCCAGAATCGTTTTTTTTTTTTGTATCAGATCAATTTGAGGTTGTGGTTGTGGGGCTGGAGCTGAATCAGTGAAAGAGTTTTTGGTTTGTGAATGTCTGGTTTGGAGGTTTAAACAGGGTGAAAATCTTTCCTTTCCTTTTCTTCATCTTCTTCATCTTCCTCTTCCGCTGTGATTGGATCAGTTTGTGCAGTTTTTTTTTCCAGGTAGAGCTGCGACAGGTAAGACCCATTTTTAAAATTTCATTCTTGCATACGGCTCTCGGCCCTCCCGCTGTGGTGGTTTTTGATTTTATTGGTTTTGTATTAAAATATATACAAAAAATACAAAACACAAATGTATCAAACCCATTTTAGATACAAAGTAATACATTGGTTAGAAAATAAAGAGAAACAAAGATGAAGCCATCTTCCTGGCTATTATTCACCATAAATGAGACGTTTAATTATGAAAACAGCAAACACAAGTTGCATTAGGTTCATTAATGAATGAAATTAGTTTATTTTGGTTGTCATTGTTTACAAAGAAAAGAAACAACAAAGGATAACTATACAACCATATTAATCACAACCAAAAAAGGATTGGGCTGAAGCAAACTGCTTATACAAGCCCATCCTGAACATCACAACAACTTAACAATTCAGACATAACCATATTCATTTTTTCCTTTTAGTACCATATATTCGAATTAAAGCAACACATATTTTTATTATCGTTGCATAATTTAATTTTTTTCTAAATTTTGACAGCAAATTAATTTATTTTAGTTCATTCCAGAGTTTGACTCCTACATTAGAAACACATCTTTGCCAAACATTGATTCTTGTTTTACTCGAATCAAACCGTAGCAAACCTCTAAGGTTATATGAACTATTCCATAATTTAAAAGATGATTGAATGCCAACAGGAAGGTCATTATTCACTGCACGGTAAAACATTTCTAGAGCTATTCTATTAAGTTTAAAGATGATCAAAGCCAAATAGAATTTGAATTGTTGCTTAAAAGGGAGTTGGAAGAAGTGACCTTAAATAATCCCACACTATTGTTTTTTTATTTATATATTTGCATTGTAGCCAGAATCTCATTTTGTATCATTTATTAATACAATTGTGTTTACTGATTATCCTAAAAAACATAGTCACCTCAGCCAACATCAAATCACACATAATGACCCTTCATTCCTCTCATATCCGGCTTGTGAAACACATTTCTTTGTATATTCCCTTGAATTTATAGTATTTGAACACTGCTTAGAAAAGGTCAAGCACTGTTTAGTTCAGTCGTGCACACTGACGCTCAGAAACTTTTCTATGTAGTTCTTTACAATTGGATCTTGACGTTTGTGAATCCCTTCACTTTCTGCCTTTATTAACTGTGCTGGTTTAGAAAGTCAAATTTCTGTGATGGTCCAGTCTAGTTGGGACTCCCAACTTGATAGATGGTTTTGGTTCTTGGTCTTGTTGTGGTTTTCTTTGGTTTAGTTTAACTTTAAGTCATTGAACACTGATTTGTTCCAAATGATGGTCTGAAGGTTTGGTTTGAGGTTCTTCTGGTTCTGTTTGGTGTGGTCGTGTCCATGAATGTAAAAGCCCAGCCCACAACCAGGGAGCTGTAGATCAGGGAGGACTGCATGCCCCGTCTGCCACATCCACCTGTGTTGGTGATGCATGTCTGAGTCATTCTTCCTGTCACAGAACAGTCTGGGAGCTTCTCCTTCTGTGGATTGTTTCTCCTCTGGTTTATCTTTCTGGATCCTCGTTTCTGTCTCAGATCCTCTTGAATTTAGATCCTCGTCTCATTTTTCTGTGGCTCTTTTATCTGATTGCTCCTGGTGCTTTAATATTGGATCTCTCTGGATACCGACTGTCTGAGTTTTCTTTGCATCTCCTGTTTTTTGATCCTATAACTTTAGCTGATTTCTCTGCTTTCCTGTACAGTTTACTATGTCTACGTATCCTGTCTGGCTATTCCTCTTTTATTGAGTTAAACCTCTTAAATTTTCTTTTTTTTCCCCACTTTTCCTATTCTAAGCTTTTCTAGAATGTTTTCCTTTCCTACTTCCCTCTTGCTCGATTAATTCTTGTATTAATTATACTAAAATGAATCTATAAAGAAAAACTAACAACGCTTACTGTGGAGCTAAAACACAAGCAGGACTTGTAAGGTAACATGCATAAAATACCATCAAATATTGTATATGAAAAGTTTCAGTAATATAAAAAAAAAATTAGAAATTTTGTCTTTATGTTCCATCAAACTTCCACTTCTCCAAAATGCTGTATTTTGGTTAAGAAGTAGAAACTTGTTTAAAAAATGTTTACTGGATAAAGGGAAGTCTCTTTGTGGATAAAAACTATTACTAAATTGAACATTTTTAAAGGTTGAAAGGGCTTGTAGTTCAATGTCTTAAAAGGGCACGTGAACAGGTTTCTTCAGTCAAAACACTACATGCCGACCACATGAAATGCAACTGGTTTTTGAGCAAGTGCTCACTTAATCTCGGGAAAATTGGTGTCAGTCATCCATAAACCGACACTTGATTTGATTTGAAATGGTTTATTTCAAGCAGACAAGATATATAAGACAAGTGTAACACAATCAGTAACCACAAAGATTAGCATCAGTAGTCTTGTCAAACATAAGATAACTAGACATCAGAAGATTGACTGCTTGAAAGGGAGTGGAAGGAAGCGAATTTATATAATCCCACCCCGACTCGACCACAACATTTACTTTACATTAGATATCAACCGGTTCGTAACTAATAATCAGGTATTTATTCTGTAATAATACAGGTCATTAAACATCCTCGAGTAACAATAAGTAATACTGCTTTGCATGTAAGTACAACATTATTTCAGATTTGATTGGAGCATATGCAAAATAATAATAATAATAGGGAATAATGATTAAAAAACATGTTCTTTTTTTCCCCCTTCTTTTTTCTTTTTAAGAATAGTTTCGTCATAAAAAAATCTGTGATGTGAATAAATCAAAAATAATAAAATAATAATAATAGTAATTAAAGAAAAAAGTAAAAAATAAACAAAACAAAACAAAAAGATCAAAATCAAATAAATGCTGATTATTTTCATCAGAAAAGTCGTTTCTTCAGATCAAGTACAGAAAGAGGCAACAATAAATCATTTATGTCTGAAAGGTCATTGACTTAAATCAGATATAGAAAATCAATAAGTGCAGGTTGTTTTATTAGAAGATCCTTTGTCATTAATCACATATCAGGGAACCGTGTCAAGTAATTTGATATAAGCCTTTGGCCAAGACAGTATTCCAGTGTTCTGCTGCCTGATTAAAAGCCGTCCTTCAGGTTTGAACAGAGTTTACAAAGTTCTCCTCGTTGTTATGACTGCAGACTTCGTTCGTCAGGTCCTTTGTCCTTCACAGCAAGTAAGTTGAGCTTGAGTTGTCTGCAGGGTCGCTGCTGGAAATCAGGTCAAAGTTGATCTAAGAGTCAGTGGTTAATCCCGGGCACGATATTTTCTTGAAATCATTTTTGATTCTTATTTCGCTTCAAATAAAGGCTCAGACAGACGTCCGCGACCACACACTTCTCAAAGTCTTTCATGTTGGTGATGACCATTGGCTTGGTCAGGCCCGGTGGACCAAGTGGTTTTACATAGATCCTGGAATTCAGCACCCATGGGTTCTGGATCTGTTTTTTCCGCTTCAGGAGTCGGGCATGTTTTGCCAAAAGTGCGTTAAATTTGGATAAGTGGTCATTAAAGTAGACAAATTCATCTTTTAGCAGTCTTCTTTGCTTCATTAGAGCAATTTTGTGCTTTTGATTCACAAACCTGATGAGGATCGCTGGTTTATCTGACTCCTTTCTCCTGGGAAGCGGGTGGCAGAACTTGAGCCTCCACGGTCTCAGCTGTTGCCATAGCAGCCCCACTAGCCTCCATGCTAACGTTAGCTGCGCCAGGCTTAGCTCTTGGTTTGAGTTTAAATCCCGTGAGAATTATATTATTCATCCTTAGTTGTTGATCCACATCATTCTGTCTTCTGTCCATGAGGTCAAGCTGATTATCCTGTTGTTCATTTTGTACTTTTTCTTGTCGGAATTCCTGCACAAGTTCCAGCAGAGGTGTTAGCTTAGCCTCCAATACCAACAATGGAGTTAGCTTGGCTGGGATGTCTGCTAATGCAGCTTTGAGTTCTGCCAGTTCAGCCTTTGATGTCATGTTCAGCTCTCTCTATTGCAGAATCTCTGCTGTTTAATATAAAAAACGCTCCAAAAAACGTCAGGCATCGAGAGCCGAAGAAAGACACGTCTGTTGTCGTGAACTGGAACCGGACACTAAATGCAGACCTCACTTCATGCCAATGTTTTTTGAGCAAGTGCTCTCTTAACCTCGGGAAAACACTCTTTTGCATCTTTGTTTGAAGATTTGTTCAGCCGAAAAGTATTTTACAACCAGGACCTTTAGATTTTGTTTTTTCTGCTTGTCTGGCAGATTAAACTGTGATTTTCTATTGCAATTCTCACTGTTTTTAGGTATCTGCATTTCTTCATTGATGTGAACATGTTAAGCTGGTATAGAGCAACTTATGTTTTCTGTACAAAAACTGACTAAACATTTTATGTCAATGTTTGAAAGCTTTTTCTTCCCTAAAACAACCTTTTGTAGATTTGATTCAGGTATGGGCTTTTTTGCCACTGAAGAAGCAGCTTCAAGTTCAATAAAACTTAACATAATCCAATTTGCTTTATTCATTTAAAATGTTTAGGTGATTAAAAGTTTGCATGAATTTGTAGTTTGCATAGCATACTGTGTAATTCTGATTTTCCACAGAGGTTGAAATGATTTCTATAGGTCTGAGCTGCTCTTTGATGAGAACGGATGTTGGAGCTGCATTTCAGCTGCTGCAGATGAGCAGAGGTGCCAAGGAATGTGGGATCCTTAAACCAGCTCATGTGGAGGGTGGGATTCACAGACCAGCGGAAAAAAACCAGTTCATCTGGGAAAGGAGTCCACAAGATACTACCAGTGAGGAAGGAGGTGAGAAGGACCAATCGGAGAGGAAGACCCAGCCTACTGTTTGCTTATGCGTAATCATTGATGGGTCAAGGGTCAGTGGGCGTCTTCTTTATCGTGCCTGGTGTTAGAACGTCCATTTAGACGGTAGCAGATAGGGAAATTTTGAAGACCCAGAGATCTGTTATTAGCACTTTCATGTTAGGAATAAATCTTTTGGTGGAAAACCTCAAAATCGTTCCAGACCTCGATTCTTGATCACGCACTTAGGCATAGTTGGAAAATTATAGCCTACACCACATTTACCTGAACAGCTGAATGGGCCCATCCATTCAAATATCCACATCTCTTAACTCTGGGTTGTTCTGTTTCTGTGGCAGAAATTCTGTTGTTGAAAACCAAAATTAAAGGTGTTCTCTGCAATAGTTACAACTGTTGCTTCAAAGGGTTTCTTCATCGGTGAGGATGTTGTTGATGAAGAACCAGAATCTGCATTTTTCTGGTTAAAGTGTAGCAATTTTCTCCATTTTTTTTGTTGGACAGGAAATTTATGACTCTTATGCTGTTGAAAGGACATCTAGTACAAAGGAAAGTGCCTTTTATAGCATAGATGGTTCCTGTCGAGATTAACCGACTTACTGACGTGATCTTCAGTTTTTTGGTTAAATTGTTACACTGATGGTAAAACATTAAGGTCTTGTTATTAAAGAGTTAAGTATCACATTTCTTAGACATGGTTTTATAAAAGACATTGAAAATGGAATCAAGACTATCAATGTTTTTTTTTTATTTTTCAAGGTTCTTCATTGTCAAATGTCCACCTTGCACTGGAACTCATACATTTCAATACAGCCCAAGGTTGGTTGGAGTGCAGCTGAGGTCATGCACCATGTTTATTTTTTAAGTAATATGAAAGGTTTCATGTGGATATTTTGTTTTTCCTGGAAAATTTTACCAAAAAGGATGTTAAGATGTTGAACTTCTGATCTTGATGTTTGGATTCCTTCAAACTC
>BSAI01000125.1:0-25581 GCA_036245035.1 Adrianichthys oophorus
CCCAACTGAGGAAGCACCGGAAACAAAATAAAATTAAATTAAAAAGTAAACATATTGATAAAAGCAAAAAAAACCAACAATAAAACATTATAATGAGGAATTTAAAATAAATAACTAATTTATTGTAAACATTATAAAATAGATAATAGATAAATAGGTAAAAAGATACAAAGTAAAAATTATTTGAAAGCCAGGTTAAAAAGGTGGGTCTTGAGCCTTTTCTTAAAAACATCTACGCTCTCTGCAGCTCTTAGATCCTCTGGCAAACCGTTCCACAAACAAGGGCCATAATACTGAAAAGATGCCTCTCCGTAAGTTTTGGTTTTCACAGCTGGAATGGTTAGAAGACCAGTGCCAGAGGATCTCAGGGTCCGCGAGGGTTCATATTTAACTAAAAGGTCAGACAGATAAGAAGGCACAAGACCGTTAAGACATTTAAAAACCATTAAAAGTATCTTAAAATCAACCCTGAAGCTTATGGGGAGCCAATGCAGGGATTTTAAAATTGGAGTGATATGGGCCTATAGCCTGGTCTTGGTGAGAACTCTTGCAGCAGAATTTTGGAGAAGCTGAAGATTCTTAAGGTTAGTTTTTGGAAGACCGGCAAGCAGGGCATTACAATAATCAATTCTACTTGTGATAAAAGCATGCATCAGCATCTCCATGTTAGCGAGAGAGAGTAGTGGGCGGACTCTAGCCAAGTTTCTAAGATGATAAAAACACGTTTGAACCACATGATTGATATGTGGGATGAAAGTTAGCTTAGAGTAAAAAATAACGCCAAGGTTTCTTACTGTTTCTGAATAATCCAATGAAAGTTCTTTTAACTTCATTAACTGTTTCTCTCTCTTAGCTTCAGGACCAATAATTAAAATTTCAGTTTTCTCCTGGTTGAGCTGCAGAAAATTATTTGCCATCATTGATTTTACCTCTAAAATACAGTTAAAAAGTGCTTCTATTGGCCCTGTGTCATCAGAAGACATAGCTATGTACAGCTGGGTATCATCAGCATAGCTATGAAAGCTGATGTTGTGCCTCCTGCTGACATTCCCTAGAGGAAGCATGTAGATGTTAAAAACTAAGGGGCCAAGTATGGAGCCTTGAGGCACACCACATTTAATTTCGTGGACCCTAGAAAAGTGAGTGTCCATGTTTACCATAAAGTATCTCTCCATCAGATAGGATTTGAACCACTTGAGAACCGTCCCTGATATGCCAAGACTTTTAAGTCTATTCAACAGGATCAGGTGATCAACAGTATCAAAAGCAGCACTTAGATCTGGTAGGACTAATACTGAGATCTGACCTGAATCCAAGGCACACCTGATATCATTGACTATCTTTAACAGGGCTGTCTCAGTACTGTGGTTTGTTCTAAATCCCGACTGGTTTGTCTCAAAAATGTTGTTTTGTGCGAGAAACTCATTCAGTTGAATAAAAACAAGTTTTTCTAAAACCTTGCTTAAAAATGGCAAGTTAGACACAGGTCTGTAGTTATTAAAGACTGAGGGGTCCAAGTTAGTTTTCTTAAGTAGTGGTTTTACAACAGCAGTTTTAAAGGCAGCAGGGAAAATACCCGTCTGAAGAGAGTAATTCATTATATTTAAAATCTCACTCTCAAAAGACCCATAAAATGTTTTAAAAAGGGATGTGGGGATGGGATCTAGAAAGCAGGTTGTTGGTTTAACTTGGGAGAAAACTCGACCAAGTGTTGCAGCTTTAACCAGGTCAAAACTGTCCAGTGCTTCCCCGGGTAAGATCAAGCCATCATTTTCAATAAAAAGGCTTTTTTGTTCATTTAAGATACTGGATCTGACAGAATCAATTTTGCTCCTGAAGTGGTCAACAAACTCCTCACACAATGACGCGGTAGCTGGCATTGTGTTTGTATTTACGTCGGGGTTGATCAAAGATTCAATTGTGGAGAAGAGGACTCTGGGATTGTTTTTGTTCTCAGAGATGATCTTTGCAAAGTATGCGTTCCTGGTTTGTTTCACTGATTGATTATTTAGTTTTTATAGGTGAAGGAGGGGTGGGACAGAATCAGCCGTGCGAATCGCTTTCGGTGTGAATGCACCTTTATCAATCAAATAGCAGTCCTTCACCCAAACAACTGGGATCAAGACAATCCTGATTTGTCAAAAAGGAAGTCAGATCTTTGTGTGAACATCTAAATATCAATGAGCAAGAGGCCCATCTTGAGTATGCTGAGTTCAAGGCTAGTGAAGAGAGAAGCATTCCTCCTCCATTAAAAAAAATTACTTTTGGCAGTGGACACTCTGTCAGTGAGTTCAGCTAACTACAGTTTTTGATTGCTCACACACTAAAATTAAAAGTAGTACACTATCAGCAAAACCTTACAACCAAAGAGCAAAATATCAGCCCATATTTGCACAACTATAAGCACATTGTTAATGTCACACTTGTTGTAAAACTAAGCACACAGGGATTTGCAAAACATTAAACACAATTTACATGAATTACACACAAAAATCTTTCATGAAGTCACTTCCTTGCAACACCAAAGCACTGAATGTCAAATTACCACACCGTCCCACCAATTGGTTCAACACAGACATCAGGTGTGCAAACACTTGTCTGCTTAATTGTAGACACACCAATCAGGTGTGATCTTGCATACTGTTACATCATCTTTTACTGTACCGTAATATGTATAGTACACTGAACACTGAACTACACAATTTTGCCTGACACTGCTCTTCAGGTAGTTTTACGAATAGATAGAGAGGAGATCAAGCATGAGTTTGTTTGCGTTCATGAGGCTGGGTTCAACCTGATGAGAACACGAAGGAGGGGAAGGAACGTCATTGACCACACGGCTATAGTCAACGCCCCAGGGCAACGTGGGGGAAATATAACACTCTGTGCAGCCACCGCCGTGCCCGTATGAGCTCTATAACACAGCACTCATACTTACATTCTTGGATCAATTGCACACAATAACAGCAGCAAATCAAATCAATCATGTGCAATACATTGCTGTCTGGGACAATGTGTCTTTCCACCACTCTGCTCAGGTTCAGAACTGGTTTCAGCAACATCCACATTTCACCATGTTATATATTCCACCATACTCTCAATTCCTTAATCCTGTAGAAGAGTTTTTCTCGGCATGGCGGTGGAAGGTACATGATCTCCATCTCCAGGCTGAGGTAATTCTCATCCAAGCCATGGTGGAAGCCTGTGACCAGATGGAGGTAGCAGCAATACAAAGATGGATTCGTCATTCAAGATGTTTCTTTTCAAGGTGTCTTGCTAATGATAACATTGCATGCGATGTTGTGGACATTCTCTGGCCAGATCCAGTTAGGTGAAGAGACAATGTGTAGTGCTTTTTCTTTTTTTTATTTTTTGCAATAGCAAACTTACAGTACAATATGTACAGTGATATGTTGTTAAAGTACTATGAATCTCCATGTCAACATTTTGGACTTGTTGAATAAATGAGTTATATTCTTTAGTGTGCAACATTTGTCTTGTGTTGTCGTTGGTGGATTTACTTTATATTTGTACTGTGTTGATGGTAGCCTACTCTAATCATAGGGCAGTAAAAGTGCTAAAAGTGCTATAGGTTTATCACAGCGTAGTGTAAGTAGTGCAAACAGAGTATTGTCACAGTAGCAGCCGGCCTGCTGCCAATCAGCTGATTCCCTCCACCTGTGCTTGCTCCTATATATCTGTCCCTCTGCCCTTTATTCTCTTTTGAATTGTTGCACTACAAGCTTCCAGAGAAATCTCCAGCAGTGTTCATGCTCAGCACTCAACCTGACTGCAGCTATACTGTTCAGCCTTATCCAGACGTCTTACTGCCAGCAGCTGCCTTTACATGCCCCTGTCTCTCTGCTGCTCCATTTCTTCCAAAGCCTCATAAGTCCCTGCACCTTCTCCTTTTTGGAAACCTTCCCAGAGATCCCTGGTGATTTTGTGTTAACCTATGGAATCAAGAATTAGTGACTAAGCCCCAGGATCCTGAGTTTTGCCTCTCCCTCTTGGAGTTCATTTTCTCCCCCTATCGCCTCTACCTGGAGCCACGCCTTCCTTGCCTTACGGAGGACGCCACTCCTCTTCCTCCCTGCAGTCATCTCTCCTCACCTCAATCTGCTGTTTATCTCCAAAGCCTGGTGGGAAGCATCTGAGTCAAAAGCTTTAATAAACCTGGTTTTCTTGCACTCCTGAGTTTGTCATATTTTGGGTCCATGAAACAAAACCTGACATTAATGGAGTCTATGCATGGAGCTGTGTGACATATTTTGGGTTTATAATAAGACCGCTCTTTTTTTTCCAGTTTTGGCTAACTGTAAGCATCGACTTAGCAAATCTCCGTGTACTGTTCCTTGTATTGTCTAATTTTGGTTATTCATGTGCGACCAGCGTAAGTACCGTAGCTTTGGACACACTTAAAGTACCTGAGGCAGTTCAGCAATCTGCATGTTGGCTTCACGTATTACGTGTCGCCAACATGAATTTCCATCAGTTTTTGAGCTGGTTGTACGTAAATACATGCAAAAAATCATCAGCCTTAGCAAATTACCTTCAAAGTTTGCTATGCAGGATGACATATAAAATTTAAATCCCTTTGGTCTTTTATTTTGTGGTGTTTTGCAAGAAAGACGAGCAATGCGCTTCATTTATAGTGACTATTGTTGGCTCCAAAAAAGATCCTGTTCACTCCAAGTATTCCGCTACTTCCATGTAAACAACATAACTGGAAATGATTGAGCGGTCAAGCATGCAGAGGTAGGTCTGAATAGAGTCAATTGTTTGAATAGTTTTTTTTGCCACCATTAAAATAGAAAACTATATTTTTTATGTTATGACAACACAATTTAGGATATTTTTATTTCACTCTATTTACTTTTTTTTTACTTTTAACAAATCATTGGTTTGACCCTATGTATTGAACTGTTTACATAATCTCAGCAATTTACAACTTTAAAATCAAACTTTATTAAACATCTTTTAAGAGCAGAACAAAAGCCTTCACATTAAAAAAAACGACGTTTTCTGTTATTTTTTGTAATCGCAAAATATGTTTACTGCCAGTTTGGTAAAATTGTCTCAATGTAACTATCCAGTACATTTGAAAAGTTTTAAAATCTAAAAGGTTACATTATACAAACGAATTTAAATAGCTGTCAAAAGAAATGGGACAGCTGAAACAAATCTGACGTGTTAATAAGAAGAAGCTTAAAAAAAGCAGGTTTGCATCATTAAATATCAGCATGTTCATGTCTGATGGTATCAACAGCCGCATTTCAAAGGTTAGAATCTGTGAAAGAAGGAAGGGAGATTGGCAGAACACATTTATACATCCCTGATAAAACCAAACAGCCTCTCAGTCTGTCACTGCACAATTAGCATCCACCCGACACACACACACACACACAAGCTTTCTTAACTCATGCAGGTCTGCAATTGTCTTTTCTCTGAAAAGGTAATGAGACAGACAGCTAAACTGATTATCAACAGTCTCATCAGCATCAAAGACAGTAATAACTGGCATAATCAACCATGAAAAGAAAAATTGAAGAAAAACCTTGACCTACACAGGGTATTATCAATGCTTGTAAATATTAAATGGCATAGACTTTTTTTTAACCCTTTACTACCTTCTTAGAAGGCCCAAAGTGCTTTACAGTCACATTTCTATTCACCAATGCACACATGGCTGCTTTGCTATCAAACGTTTTGGTAACACTTTAATAACTACCCATTATTATCAATCATTATTAAACTGTAAGTTATTTAGTCAGAAATGACTTTTTAAGTAACAGTTTGTTAAAGATTTATAAATGTAGGGTTAGGGTTAGGATTAGGGTCACTTTGAAATGTTCCTCATTTACTAACAGTTATTTAATGAGGAAATTGCTACAACTCAAATAATTATTCCATTAAGTGACTTTAAAACAATAAATACAATGTAAGGAACACGTGAAAGATACATAACACAAAAATCAAGGATGGAAAAAACAAATCAAACTTATCTTCTTACTTTCTAAATATGAGCAATGAGTCCATAGATAATATGACTTTGCCAATGAGTTAAATAAAAATGTTGTAAATTCTGGATTTAACCTTGATGACAGGAAATCAAAACTACAAACATAAAAGATGATTCAAACAAAATAAATATGGAAATCATTGACTCAAATCATGGAATTTTTGAAAAGAACAGATTCATTCATTCATTTTCCAATCCGCTTTATCCCTTTCGGGGTCACAGGGTTGCCGGAGCCTAACCCGGCTACTCATGGGCGAAGGCAGGGGACACCGCTGGGCTGGTCGCATGTCTGTCACAGGGGCCACAATCACACACCCATGCGCACTCACATCCACACCTAGGGACAATCTAGAGTGACCAATGAACCTATGAAGCATGTTTTTGGATGGTGGGAGGAAGCCGGAGTACCCAGAGAAAACCCACGCATGCACGGGGAGAACATGCACACTCCACACAGAAAGGTCCCAGCCAGGACTTGAACCGGGAACCTTCTTGCTGTGAGGCAGGAGCGCTAACCACTGCGCCACCGTGCAGCCCGGAAAAGAGCAGATGAGATATCAAAAGATATAGACAAAATGAATACCAATAATGTTATGCATTCTTTGAGGTTTGGTTTTGGGGCCATTACTATTTATTATGAAGTTTCCAGTCTGCTGAAAAGAATTTCATGTGCGGATGATACAAATCCTTTATGTTGGAGCTTTTGGATGCAGCTGGGCAAAAACTAACACAATTTTATAGTTGGTTTGATTCGTATAAGTTAACATTGAATTTATAAGTTTATAATTTATAAGTATGTAGTACCGTATATCTTCCAATAACACCCCTAAAGTTTGTTCCAAAAATGTATTAGAGACAGACGTCTTTTGGAGACCAGGTTATATTCCATCACAGACAGGATTTATTGAAATGCTTGTATAATGTTTGTGTGAATAGGACTGTGACTATACAGCGGTTTGGACCTTCAAGGAAGATAGAAAAGTAAACACCATTTACCATTTTACCATGTTCTGATTATCTATCAGTCTATCTATCTATTGGATCTATGGCACTATATGTATGGGAGTTAATGTGACTCAAATTAAAATTAAAAGTCAATAGCGGAAATGCTTTTTCAATTTTACAATATAGCTGCATCAGGTGACTCAAAAATAAATAAGACTACTCAATTCTCTGAATGGCTTTTTCTTTTTCTACTTCAACACCGCTCATTCTGTGACACAATTAAAAGGCTAAAGAAAATGGCATTTGACATTTCATTTTCAAAAAGTTCTCGAGTAAATTTTGACCAAAACTGAATTAGAAATATCAAATTTGAAAGTTAAAATGGATTAACAACAATGCTTTTCAAATGTAACTACATTACTTGTCTCTCAAATCAAATGAAAAATCAATCCTCCAAACTGCATTTTCATTTTCCACTTCAACACCATCACATTCTGTGACACAATTAAAATGATAAAGCCAATGAAGATTGCTTTTTCGTTTTCAAATCTCACCACATGAAATGTGTCTCAAAAATCCTTTTCCCTTCTCCTTCTTCTGTCCCGAGTGTCTCTAGGCCATAAAGTGAAAGCTGTATCGGCTCATCCTGTTTCGACATCAGGGCACTAAAAACGTTTTGTGCAGTTACAAAGATATATTGTTGCTAAGCTCAAGTGTGAAAGTTCTCCAAGTGTTATCCTGCAGTGTTATTTAATCGATGTTTAAAGTCAGTATTACTTTTGTAAATAAACTTTACTGACAAACGTTATAATACAATAACAAAGTAAATACCTACCTGCATAAATTGCAAAAGAAACAGACAAGAAAAAAAATAAATTATAAACATATATAATAGATGAGAAAAAAAATCCAATAATATTCAGGGTTCAATCAATTTCATAAAAAAAAATCAATTTAGTTCGAATTGCTTTCTTGTTTCAAAGTTGTTTGATATGATGCATTGTGTATATTGATTTGAGGGGCCCATGTGTCGGTCCTGCGGACCCTGGGTCTGGGTGCTTGGCCGGACTTACCGGCGGGCGGATCTCCTCCACCGGCCCTACAGTGTGTGTGTGTGTGTGTGTGTGTGTGTGTGTGTGTGTGTGTGTGTGTTTGCATGCGTGTGCATGTTAATTTCAATCAGGTGGCTGGGAAAGCGCACATATCCAATACTCACATCGTTTGGCTGAGGGGTTTCAGGGAGGTTCTAACAAATATCCATTGGTAGGCTCTCTTCAGCTTTCCGTTAAGTTTTTGTCTTCCTGTTTTGTCTTCCAATACAGGCTGATATATAAGAAACATAACACTTCAAGTTTACTTGAAAATGTCTTATTCAATTCAGTTCAATTCAATTTTATTTCTATTGCCCAATATCACAGCCATAGCCGTCTCCTGACATCAGTATATTGCAAGAAACAAAAAGTCAAACGTAAAAGTAAACAATAGCTGGTTGTTAAACAGACTAAGCTGAACAAACATCTCTGTCCTTACACCCTCCTTCTCGGTGAGGAAAAACTCAGTTACAGTTAAAAACAGACAGTTCAAATCATGGTCAACAATCAGATCATTCATTATAAAAGACTTGTTTGACAGAGACCTGATGTTTAAAAGAGCCATGTTCAGTGTAGCAGGTGAATCCAAAGATGATTTTGTATTTAATTTCCTTTCCGTATTTGGTGTTGTTTGTATGTGGTGGAGACATCTGACAGTAGGAATGTGTGACTTTGAATTTGGATATTTCTAATACCTGCTAGTGATGTGTACTGGAATAAAAGATGTTGATATGGAGGAAGTGTGTGTGTTGTGGTCGAACCGTCAGCTGGAAGGAACAGTGTTCATCCTGAGGAGATGATAGCCTGGATGGTTTGGATGTAAGCCATCTGGTTTGAAAAGGTTCGGTCGATTGTAAAATGTGGTGTAGTTGTCAATGTAGTGAACGTTTATGGAGTGGCAGTACCTTTTTAACCAGATATGGAGCTGACGGATTGGAGAGAATTTTATGTCACTGTAGCGTGGTGCAGATAGTGGACCAGATATGATGCATTTCAAGTTCAACTGTTGGATGTGGCGAATGAGGTGGATGAAGTCCGTTTTCAACGTCTCAGACTGCTGGAACTTAATGTCATTGGTACCTGCATGAATTAGAAAAGTTGTAGCTGAGGGCTGTTTAGTGGTGAGCTGGTGGGCATAGTCATGAATGTCCTTTACTGATGCTCCTGAGATGGAGTGTGTGTGGCACCTCTTAATGTTGACGTGCTGGACAATGGAGTCTCCCAGGATGACGACTGGGTTGCGCGCCGATCCAGAGGTCAGATTGGGGCTCCCAGCACGGAAAGCCGGAGCTCGTGAGGCACCAGAATGACGCCGACGGACAGCGATCCCAGGTGAAGCTTCGCAGTTGGGACCTCCATAGTATCGGGCAAGATGTGCTCCAAACCCCCGAAAGGTTCGCCTGAGCGTCGGGTTACCGCTTCATGAAGCAGCCAGCGGCACTTCATTCTGGTGGAGACCGGAGGGATAGTGGGGTCAGGAGGTGGAGACGTCGCAGCACCTCCGGGAACAGGTGAGCTCCGGCCTGGCTCCTGTGAAGAGTGTCCGGAGTCCGCGACGCGATCAGGCTCCTTCGAAGCGGGTCCAGAGGCAGCAGTGGATGCCGTTGATGGATCCAGAGTTCTGACCGTAGCCTAGGAGGCGAAAGCAGGAAGCCGTCGGGATGATTCCGGCAGCAACCACTCCGGCAGCCGGGAAGAGAGGACTGCTGGAGGTCCTCGCTGACACGATCCTGGTCCCGATGGGTGCCGTTGGTTCTTCGGCAGCTCAGCAGGGCCTGGGCCTTCAGCTAGCGTGGCATAGCTTTGGCTAAAGCCAAAGTCGTGCTACTATCACGTTCCGGCCCATGGCTCCTCCGGTTGCGGCGTGTCACCTCTGCCCAGGACAGCTTCGGCGTTGAACTGAGAGTCGGGTCTCTCGGGTTTTCTTGAAGGTCAGGTAGAAACCGAGCAGACTCACCATGACTGGAGTTGGCTGGTGCCTGGAACTTGTCAGTCAGCTCTAATCCGTCCAAAACGCCACCACGAAGCTGCACAACATTGCTGTCGGAGCTGGTAGAGTGAGCTTCAGCTTCAGTAGTCTTTCCTCCAGACCATGGATGGTCTGTGTCATGGAGCCACTGGCCTGATCCTTGATCTTCGATTGCTGGATGGCTGACTTCTGGAGGTACGTAATGTAATTCGACTGGGAAGATGTAACTGACAGTATTTGATCATTTAGTTGGTATTTCTCCTTGAGCTCAGATCTTAGTTTTTGAATGATGACCTAAAGTTGGCAATGATCTGAGCTGCAGTCTCTGCAAACAGGAGCTCTGGAATCCCGGCCAGGTAGAGCGTCAGCCACCTTGTCTTCAGCCAAACGTGAAATGCTCTGTTTTCCTCACCTGCATGACCATTAAAATCTACTCCTATCATCATTCTTTCCCCCCTTTAGAATGAAGTAATTGCCCTTGTAACTCATCTGAGGAAGTCTCTTTGGGGAGAAAAACTAAGTTTATTGACTCATTATCATTATGACTTCATTGCTGTCACCAAGGAAAATGTGCATTCATTTGTCAGTAATGTGTTTGCAGGGCAATGGCGAGGGATCCAACAATGTCACTGCTTTGCACCTGCTCCCTTCCTACAGACACACACAGGCACGCACGCACACACCACACACACACGCACACACCACACACACACGCACACACCACACACATTTACATTTGTTTTACTCAATTGACAGTCAGTCTAATTGGCCTTATTCTGCTAACCAGAGCCTAGTTTATTGACTTAAGCTTTATAACCCTACGGGCTGGGATAGATCATTTTAATAAACTTAGAAATTCATGTAAACATTTCTGATGATGAAGCGTGTCACAGACTCCTAGAAGTCTCTTAAGCTTTAAGAACACTGTGAAAAAAATAGAAAACACAACAAAGGTAAAACAGTTGATTTGATAAACACTAAAAAAACCAAATTAAAATTAGTTAAAGGGATTATCTAATAAGTTGAAGCAAGTCCATCTAAACGTCTCAAATAGGAGTCCATGTCCAGGTCTGTCGTAGCAGAGATTTGGCAGCAATATGCAGATGAAAAACAAATAAGGTAGTTCAGACATTGCTGTTGCCCTCCCTTTAACCCCAACCACACCAAGAGGAAGGGCTGACGTTCCTTCACTTGGCTTGGTATCAGACCTTCAATCTCTCCGTGTGACTCCCTGGACACCCAGGCACTTCACAAGCTTTTTCAAACAGTATTTTTTTCATCTGCTCCTGATTCGCAATGATTTGACGAAAGAAACATTCAGAAAGGCAATTTTAATGCTATTTTTTTTTATATATGTCCTCCCTCATGAGAAAAATGTTACAAGAAAATGTTTAAAAAACAAAAACAGCTTTTATTGGAATGGGGCTTTACATGGCAAAGTGGTGGCATTGAAAAGATTTTACAACAATTCAGCAAATACTGAAGTTGGTACAAAAGTTAGCTGCGATTGAAGCTTTTGAATCAGCAGTTAACAGGAAAGATGAAGGGAAGACCTGCTTGTCATATTCAAACAGTTCAACTAAAAACATCCGCTACACAAAGACATCTCAAACTCTGTTCTATAGAAAACAAAAAAGTTCACTTAAATAAATGACTGAGTTTTAAAAGGTTTATTCTGATTTTGAAGTGATTAAAAATATCATATGGTCTTGTGAAGCCTTGCTTTAGACTGCTTAAGAAAACGGATCTAAACAAAATAGAAAAAAATAATGACATACAAAATAGATTCAGTAAAATAAAAATTCTAAAACTTTTCCTTTAGAGTTTTAATTGTAAACTTGTGACAGAGTGAACAACTACAGTCATTCAGGTTTGGTCACACACATGTAAAGGAAACAATGCCACACCTACACCGTCTGCTTCTCCACACCATCTACAGTTCCTCCTGCATGGGTGTGGAGGCTGGTTCACATCGGCTCTGTGATCGCTGCAGCTTGTTCAGCAATTTTAAAGACAGCAAACATCAAAAGCAGACAACACAACGTTTAGCATTCCTACAAATGATGATTTGGTATGATAATATGAATTAAACTAACAAACTCAAATAATGACATTGGATAAATGAAAATATGTTTTCTAAACAGAGATGGTGCAGGTGTCATCTTAAAAAGGTATAGAGGGTATACGCCATTGAGTATATGAGAAATGGACACATTACCCCCCCATGTTCCAAACAGGAAGTACCCCTAGAAAGCCAAAATCCCTTAGACAACAGAGAAATAAACAGCTATTACTCAGTCATTCTTTTTTTTTCCAACTTGCTGTTTAACAGCTGAGCAAACAGATATGAGCTGAGAGCCTCTTATGTTAGACAGATTTTACTGTTACTCAGTCATTCTATTTGTCATTCTTGCTCTGGTATCTCTTTTTAGCATGTTCTTGCTAAACCTAATATTTTTATTATTTTTTTTGATTGCAAGTTATTCAAGTCATAAACTGACAAATCAGATGCCTCCGTAAAACCATGTGGTGCCCACTGACCCCCACCTTGAACGTTCAAAAGGTTTGATTGACAGATTCTCCTGAGCTTCCTGGGGCAGGGGTGTGGCTTTCCAACAAGCTCACTCCTGATTAGGGAGAGTGGTTGCCATAGAAATGTTGACTCAGACCAATCATCGCTTACAAATGCCGTCTGGTTCCAAAATGGAGACATCCATATTGTGGAAAAATGGCGACTGAATTCTATTCATTTTGTTGGAACCGGATGGTGAAGCATTTCCTGTTGGTGACGTCACAGGTGCTTTGCCCATCTCTACTTATGTTAATATACAATGACGCTATTAGTTACTTTTATTTCTAATATGATGGCAGTTTTTAGCTACTATTTTTTACTATTATTTACTTAACTATGTAAAGCATTTGAGGTGCTCTTTAGCAGGGAAATTGCCATATAAATAAAGCTGAATTTGAATCTGGATTTGGACGAAAATCTACCTGGGTTTAACTATACCAACATTAAACTACTAAAAGTAAATAAAATGACAATAATCCAAGTACCAGCACTGTGTAAACAACATAATGTAAATTGAATGGCAACCTAAAAGCTTGGAAGCAAGAGTTATTACATTAACCAACTTCTTTAAGTTGTAAATGGTGTATTTACAACTTTCTTAGAAAGTCCAAAGCACTTTGAACATGTATTTGTTGAATACATGTTGAAAGTGCAACTTGTATTTGTGCTTAGCATGTCCACAGTCATCCAGCCAAGGATCTGAATGCTTCCAGGAGCTTGGGCCAGGGCTATGTGTAAGGTTTCCATTGCAGTTTCTGTCCTCATTGTTCTTTCTGCTGAGAAAGCTTTTGTGTTCTGGATTTTTTTTTTTTTTGCCCTGAAGGTGAAAGAAAAAACAAGAACTAAAAAGTAATGTTGCTTAAACACCTTTGTATAAATCCAATTATAATTCAATTTATACAACCACGCCTCCCCCCCACCAAGCACTACTTCCACCCACAACACAGTCAGTGCAGAAAGTCTAGAAAGAATTGTTTTCATCAATACATTTTAAAACTAGTCAAAAACAATTTTGAAATGTGTTAAGGAGTGTTGGCAGCAAAATTATATATCAGCCATCATCCGTGCCCTGTGTTCTCTCTGCCCTTTCTTTCACCTTCCATCATCCTTTTTCTCTCTATTTCGATTCCTTCATCCAAAAATGAGTTTGTGCATATCCTGCCGGTTCTGGCAAACCGTCCGGTGCCTCGGGAGGGGGGAGCAGTTTTCTGCAGGCACCGTTTTCAGTGCAGGTGGGGAGCTGCTGACTTCGACTGGGGATATTGTTGGGCGGAGGAAGGAATACTTCGAGGATCTCCTCGATCCTGCTGACACATCTTCCCTTGAGGAAGCAGAGGCTGAGGACCTTGAGATGGGGCTGTCCATCACCTGAGCTGAAGTCACCGTCAAGCTCCTCTGTGGCAAGGCACCGGATGAGGTTCGCCCTGAGTAACTCAACCTATGAAGCATGTTTTTGGACCAAAAACCATAGAACTCCAGAAACATGCTTCATAGGTTCATTGTTCACTCTAAATTGTCTCTAGGTGTGAATGTGAGTGTGCATGGGTGTGTGATTGTGGCCCTGCGATAGACTGGTGACCTGTCAAGGGGTGTCCCCTGCCTTCGACCATGAGTGGCCGGGTTAGGCTCCAGCAACCCCGTGACCCCGAAAGGGACAAAACGGTTTAGAAGATGAATGAATGAATATTCACCCATTTGTCAAACTATTAGTAAAAATATTGTCGATAATTGTGGCACTATTTGATGTTATTCTGGTTAGTTTATTCTGTTATTCTGGGTAAAAGGACATAGTAGTCATCATTTTGATGATGGAATCGATTGGTTTTTATTTAGTTGGATTTATAAGCCAATTCTGAGATTTTCAGTTGCAGATCCTTCTGCTCATTGCTCCTTTGTGTAAGTATATATGTTTGTGGAGTAAATATGGGAAGCCAGGTACAGGTATTAGTGAACCATTTTTCAGAAGATGGATATTAGTACATGTCAAGTTCCTCTATGTTTCTCACCACCAACACTTTGGCTTCTTGTGGAGTTCCATTTAGTTTTGAACCAATTCAGTTGGTGTGCACTTTGCAAGATTGACAGATTTCTCCTTTCATGATCGGCTGAGGTGGCAACTAATCAATACTCTTACTGAGCCACTGAACATATATATCTAGCCACTTAACAGGAATTAACCACCCTTTCAACCAGTATTATATTTCTGTCACTATATTGTTTCCAGTCAGTGTAGTGCTGCAGAACAGTGTACCTCACAGCTGTTCTGCTGTTGTCCTGCACCACTGAAACATTACCTCTTCTGACTTCTTCATGCAACATTACAGTACCTCTCTGGTCTATCTGTTGTATGAATCCACTACATCTTCATTGACAGACTCAAAGTACCCAAAGTTCATAAATTAAAGAGGAACTTGAATTATTTACTGTATTTACCTGAGCGATGAGCCAAAAAACAAGTTTGTTCATGAATGTTCTTTTTGTTGGGCTTAAGGTTGGAGATGGGAATCATTGCCTAGACGGTTGCTGGTTTCGGACCTCTGGTAGCAATATTTTCACCACTGTTATTTTGCAAAACTCATAATTCCAACTACTTGAGTGCTCAGTAGCCAGAAGTGGATCTGTGACAGCTCTGAGATGTGCATGTGCGAACATGGGTCTAGCCCAAGGACTCACACTAGATGAAGCTCATTCCACACCCTGGAAATCAAACCCTGATTTCTCGTACTTAACCAACCAACTGAGCCATCTGCCTCTAGGTTGGTCTCTAAATGAAAAATATGGTTTTGGTGTTGGAGATTGTTTCATATGTCATGTGACTAGAAACAATGACAGTGAAAAAGCTATTATAATACACATTTAATCTTTGTCTATGAAATTTGATTCTTCAGTTCAAGTTTTTAACTTGCTCTTTTTCACAGTGAGGAAGACAAGTGCACGTAGTCATGCTCATATGGGACCAGGAATAGCCCTGGCAATATATTACAGTCTCATTACATTGGTGTATTGATCAGTTGTGTGACTTTTCTAATCTCCTTCCAATTGATTTAGTTGCCTAAAGGGAGAAAACTGTCAGTCCTTAGACATACACAAAATTAAAGAAACAAGATTAAAAAAGTCGAAAGTATGCCCCAGAAGACAGCATGACACAAGGATCGGTCATGCTCTTTAGAAACTTTTTCTAATCAATGCTGAATCTAGCATGTAAAGCACATGTCTTGAATGTTAGATTAAGCTTCTAAACCAGGGGTTGGCACAAAAGACAGTAGCAGGTATGGGTGTGACAAAAAAAAAGATAGAGTTTGAGTGACAATGTCTTCTCATAAGGAGTTTTTTCCCCCAATGGGACCATAAGAAAAGGGTCCATTCATGCAGTGCTGCCATCTTTAAAACACTCAACACCTTTTTTTTATTTTTTTTTTAGGTCTTCCAGAACGCATCGCTCTTTGGCAGCAGCACCCCAACCTTTATAAAGTGAAAGCATGGAGCTCCAACTGGGAGCGCCAGCCCCCAGGCAGTGCAAGGCCCCTCTCACACCCAGGGAGCGAAGCGGGACGCAGGGTTTGATTGACCCACTAAGCTCCCCGGGTGCTGAAGTGGACCCCGCTCCGCCCGCCATCGCTGGGACTGGGAACCAGAGCCCTGCTGCTAATGTGCTAGCACAGAAACCACAGCCATACATGTTTATTCACAATTGCAAATACACACAGTTACGCACAAAATGTATTGTGTGAGTTAGGCCTACAAATCAAGAATCATGTACATAAATCTAAAACTACACACAAACATGCAGACACAAGTGACAAATTAAGAATTATGCACACACAAATCGGGTGAGTATTTCCTGTCCTTAGCTGATCGCTACTCCATTTACTAGGGATGAAAAAACAATACTAATGCTGTACAACTGCAGAAAATTTATATTACTTTATTTGGCAAACTGACAAAAAAGTAAAAACATTTATTTTTACCTGCAAAAAAAAACATCATCACAGAATTAATTTACATTAAGTTACTCAGACCCTGTCTCATAATGTAGTACGAGATGAATACCGTATATGGCTATGTCCGAATTCATGCCCTAACCCCTAACTACTAAAAACCTATATCGTGTTTCACTATATAGTGCTGGACTATATAATCCCCTGGATTTTAAAAGCAATTCGGACACCATGCTCACTACTTTTTGGTCGCCGTTTTCCTTCGGGTGTTGTTTATATGAGGGTTGACAAACAACAGAATGTTTGCATTACCGCCACCATCTGGTCTGGAGGCGAACTACTTCCATGCGCCAATTATCATGTCGCCGGTTTGCTGAAGTAAACACCTAATAAATGTGAACATATTACGAAGACAATTTATAAATGTACTGTGTTCTCATTCATTCAGTTTTTGGAATGAATGAATGTACTGTGTTCTGATGATAAAAACAACCTGGCTAATTTATAAAAAGTAAAATTGCATACATTTTTGTGAAGAAACTTACTGTTTTTGCTCAGAAATGAACTGATAAATAACTAGTCCATTGCAATGTTTATTTTTAATTTTCGCACAGCTGAGCCATTTACAGGCTTACAACACAATCTTTCCATGTTCATGTTGGCAATAATTTAACTGTTTTTAGTTCAATCAAACTGAAAACGATCTGAAATGAAGTACAGAGGCAAGTTGTAGAGACGTCTCAGATTACTCAGGGTTACACCATCTGCTGGGCAAGAGTTTAACCATTTTTCCTAACATTAAGATTTGATTCTGGTTATTCTATTTTATAATTACCTGTAACACTAGTGAGTTCAGAGAAAGTATAGTTTTTTTTTTCTTTATAGTCAAACCATTTCAGCCTTCAACACAAAGTGTTTAAATCATTTTATTTACAAAAAGATTTACAGCACACTTGTTTTAAACAAAAATACTTACTTTCATATTTAAAAATTAACATGAAAATCAAAAAATCCAAACAAATAAATAGCATGAGATTTTCCAGCATTCATAAATACTTTCTAAAATAAATGTAAGTCATCATAATAAACAGAAACATTCAAAAAATAAAACCAAATTTAACGAATACAATGATTAATGTTACATTTTACAAGCTCTTTCATGTCTCTGCTGCTTTGCCTATATAAAGGTTCCTGTTCTGGCCCTCTATGCTTACGGTCAGTCTGACACCAGACCGGATTTTGGGTTGACCCACTGGACCATAGGGCGTCTGGTGGAGCAGCTTCGGGTTCCTCACGCTCTGGGGGCACAGGACACTGAGGTCCTGGTGTTCCTTTCCTGGCTGGCGTCTGGCACATCTTACCGTGTGTTAGCCAGGACCTTTGACATGCCACGCTCCACTGTGAGTGACATTGTCCACAGAACAGCAGACCACATCCTCCAGCTGATGTGCAGCGTCATGCTGGTCTCCAGTGTGGATGACCTGCCATTAGTCTCTGCTGGTTTTGAGCAGGTCACTGGGTCTGCTGACTTCCAAAAGGTCGTGGGGAGCATCAACGTCTGCCACATAAGAATAAATGCAGCTCGTTATTTTAACAGGAAGCTTTTTTATTCAATCCAAATGCAGGCTGTATGTGATTCTAATGCCACATTTTTACATATTTTTGGTGGGTGTCCAGGATCAGTCCATGATTCACGGGTTCTCCGTAACAGCCCAATTTTTATCAAACACCCACCTGAAGGATACGTCATTTTGGGTGATGGTGGGTATCCCTGCATTTTGCATCCCATCACGCTGCTGACACCCTACAGGGAACCCATGAGGAATGCGTTTGAGCCCCGTTACAGCCGACACCACGCCAGGGAACGCTCTGTGGTGGAGAGAGCATTTGAGATGATGAAGACAAGATGGAGAGCAATATTTTTAGAGGCGTTGAAAGTAAAACCAACCTTTACAGTTAGAATAATTCAGCGCCATCCTGCACCATCAGTGATGATCAGTGCATCAGTGAAGGGTCTGCTTGGAGCCACAGATGTTGAGCCACAGCAGGACGACAACACCAGGAACCAGCAGGATGAGCAAAGTGGCGTCCGTCTGCGAGGACAAATCTCTGCTTTCCTGTCAGCTCCAACTGTCAGATGAATGGCTCTTTTATGCTAAAATGCATAAAAACTAAATGTTAAATATAAAAGGAAATAGTAAATTTTTACCTTTGATGTTTATATGAAAATATTCTTGAGATTGTTAAAAATTGCTCATTTTTTAAAAAACACATGCAAATAATTCTTTTTTGCAAATTGATTAAAACAATTCAAATTACATTTTTTCTAAGAGAGTTAAGAGCCTCTTCTTCGCTCTTCCTCCCTTCTTGCTCTTTCCTCCTGTCTGCCTTCTCCAGCACACTGAATAGGCCGCCACGCCAAGGCCTCTTTGCTGAAGAAGCCTCTTCTGTCTCCTCTTCCTCTTCCCTGTCTGCCCCTGTTCTTGTGGCACTGAGGCAGGGGATGGTGCAGAAGATGTGGAAGGGTTCTCCTCCCAGGATGAGGCCTCACTGATGCCCTGCTGCCAATCGCCTCATTCACTAAGGAGAACCACTTCCACAAAGCTGCTGATGGTTCCTCTGCTTCAGTGCCACTGCCGGTTGGAAGCCTTATACGTTCCTTCAAATAACAAAACAGACACTTGTGAACAAAGAAATCATTAAAACTACAAGGAACTGTCTAAACCTTCATTTCACAAACCTTCTATTTTTTCTTTAAATTCTTGGCTGCTCTGGCTGGACTAATGAGGTGGGTCACCTGTATCACAGCTCTAAATAGAAAGTAAAAACAAAAACCTTTACCCCAATGACAAGGATTAACAGTTTAATGATGAATTAATAAACATCTCGGCTGTGAACGTACTCCCACCCGGCGGCTGAGGCGCAGCGTTTGTTTCACCATCTGCTGGCAGATCAAATTCTGTATGTCAGACGTCCTCGTCTGTCTCTACATGTGTAAACACATTTTAAAAATGTTTTATCAACTCATGACTACGGGTAGAAATCACTCATTTCCTTATCTACAATGAATATTTCCGCCTTCAACGCAAAACAATAGCGTTAGCATTAGCAGAACGATAGCGTTAGCAAAATTTGTAAGCTCCAAAAGAATAAACATCATCTGTAAAATAATTATCTAATATGACATATATCATATTATATTTGTAGCAATGTTAAATTCTGCTACAAATACTTAAATGCTTACATTTATGTCTTCCTTGAGCGACTTGCTTCTGCCATCTTGAAAGGCATTCAAACGCAATGCATTGTGATCTATCTTTTCCAATGTAGTGACCATCGATGCACACTTGTTTTTTGCAGAGGATTCTGGGACATTTCTAGTGCACTGGATTTTGTAATTCTGGATTCGGACAACACTAGAAAATGGCAAACGCACTACATAGTGCACTATATAGTGAGAGGTGAATGAATTCGGACATAGCCTATCTTCCAATAATGGCCGGTCTCTAAAAGACGCCAGTCTTCAATAAACAAATAAACGGGTCTAACAGGTGTTGGTTGTATTAGACGCCGGTCTCTAATAGTGGCCAGGCTCCTTTAAAACCCCTCACCCCCTGCGTGTGTGCCTTGTACTCATGCAGGCAGAGGGTGGGGGCTGGGTGTCTGTGGCTTTCCTGTGGTGAGCCAGTGTAGCATGGACCACAACATTTTGGCTCATTCCCTTTTGTATCCCATTTTGGATCCCTTTTGGGGCACAGAGAGTTCCAGAGCCCGTCCAGTCTGCTGCTGTTGGACAAAAGAGGGTACACTCTACACCAGGGGTGCTCACACTTTTTCAGCATGCGAGTTACTTACAAAATGATCTGCCCACCACAAAATGCAAACTGCATTTAAACTCCGGACAGTAGCTGCTGACAGCCAGCCTCAAGCACACTTCCAAATGTTCATCATTATGGTGGAACGGTTTTTGGACTTAATAATCTTCATGTAGGAAAAGGCTAACTCTGTCTTGGAAGGACTTATTGTTTTTTACGATGGCGTGACTCACCCGGAACGATGCTTCGGTGGCGGCTTTCGCTTTTGAAGTACGTTGTGTGAAAAATGGCTGCTGTCCGGACAACTTGGATTTTAGTTCATTTACCTTTCTCTTTCTTGGCTCACTTTTCGGCGGGAAGGCGGTGTCGTATTTTGCATGAACAGTCCGAAGATGCCGCTCCACATTTCCCTTCTTTGGAAATGCGATGGTAGACTGACAGATGAGTAACTATTGGTTTTACTTTTCGAAATTTTTGTGATCTTTGAAATGTTTGATTTAATTTTGTTTTACAAAATAAAATAAATATTTTCAAAGTTTTGGTTTCTGGAATTTTGTTTTGATTTCTAAACTTAAATTACCTAAAATGTAATTTTTTTTTTTGTGCTTTTTTAATTGTCATTGTGATATTAAAGTGTTTTGTGTTGTAACAACGAGTTAGAGGCAGTTGGATCCATCTGCAGTGTTTTTATTAGGAGAGCACAGGGCAGGCGATGGTCAGACAGGTGTGGATCAGGATCGGCATGGGTTTGGCATGGATAGAGCAGGAGTTGGTCAAGGACAGGCAAGAGTCAAGGGAGGCAGGAGACAGGCAGGCAGGCATGGGTTTAAAGCTGAGGGGCCAGGACCAAAGACACAGCTGAGGGACTTCTGGGAGTGGCTGCAGAGGTTGCTGGGAGTGGTCAGTACTCTGGATACTGTGCAGGCCACCAGAGGAGGAGAAGGAGGACTGCCACCTGACACGTGTCAAGTGATTTGTGAATGTGATTTGCACTTCAGGGCCACCGTACAGTAGGACTTTTCTGGTTAAATAAAGTGAAATAAATAAAATAAAATGAAAACTATCTTTTTAAAGCAATAACCTTGTGCAAGGTATGAATGAACACGGTTCAAGACATAACCTGGCTTCATTTGAAACAGACAATAGTGTGAAAAATGACACAAAAATAAGTTACAACATATGTGGTCTATGTCACTGCTCAAAGTCAGATGTGTAAAATACTATACGTCTATATTTATCTCTATATTCATGTTTATCAAATCTGAAACTAAGCCAGTCTTCACAATACAAAGAACTGTTAAAAGCCTCCATGTTCATTCTGGCTGACATTATGTATTCTGTTACAACGAGTTGCACCAGTCTCTCTCTCTCTCTCTCTGTATTTTGTGCCAATTCTATCCACCCCCCTGCGGAGCGCATTGAGTGGAAACTCTTAATGACCACTAGTCACATGCAGCTCAGAGAGAAAAATCAAGTAAGACAGGGTGAATTAAAAACAAAAATATAAAACCAGCTCCCAGTAATGAGCCGGCTCTTGTCACTCACACCAAAGAGCGGCTTTAGAGTCGTTTCATTTGTAACGGTCACATCAGTTCACAGGGCGGGTCTCTACTCTGCTGCTCACTTGCTGCTCATGGGAATGACAGGACTCCTTGCTGCGTTTCTTTTTGTCTAATTTTTGAGCCAATTTGGAACAATGGGGACATGTCTGTATTGTGACTAATCCCCAGCTCTTGCATGCGTGTATGCGCCAATTACTCCATCTTTTTTATTAATCTCAGTTTTGTTCCATTTAACCAAGAAACAATGTCAGAGCCTTCTTAACCTAAGTATCGAATTTACAAGGGTTCTTGTGATCAAGCAAATCTGCAGTTCTGCTGTGGCCAACAGGAGTCGCTGCTTAATAGTGGATATTCAGAGACACGAGTAAGAAAACCTGGGTAATTGAGTTCACAGAATGCTACTGCCTGTACTGTAAAGCCAGTAATAAAGTCTTAGCTTACAGTGCATGACTCAGAGAGTTTCATGACATGGTGTCAGAAGTTGGCAAGTTGTCGTGAGAGGCCGTAGACGAGAGTCTGAAGCAGCGAAATGGCAAAGTTTAACCCACCAGAACCATTTGACTTCACCCAGCATACCACTGGTATACATTAGCATACCGCTGGTAAACTAAAGACACGCGGCGCAATGACCCAGTTTATTAGGATTGTGCTCCTGCACCCTTTCAGCTCACAGCCTTCACTGTAATTTTAAAGAAAACACACAACATACAGTGATTTTGAGCCTAAACAATATTAAAAGTCATTTACAGTGGGTACGAGAAATATTCAGACCCCCTTATATTTTTCACTCTTTGTTTTATTGCAGCCATTTGCTAAAATCATTTAAGTTCATTTTTTCCTCATTAATGTACACACAGACAAACACAGAATTTTGGACATTTTTGCAGATTTCTTCAAAAAGAAAAACTGAAATATCACATGGTCTTAAGTATTCAGTATTTATCAGCAGCACCTTTTGATCTAATACAGCCATGAGTCTTTTTGGGAAAGATGCAACAAGTTTTTCACTCCTGGATTTTGGGATCCTCTGCCATTCCTCCTTGCAGATCCTCTCCAGTTCTGTCAGGTTGGATGGTAAACGTTGGTGAACAGTCATTTTCAGATCTCTCCAGAGATGCTCCATTGGGTTTCAGTCAGGACTCTGGCTGGACCATTCAAGAACAGTCACAGAGTTGTTGTGAAGCCACTCCTTGGTTATTTTAGCTGTGTGTTTTGGGTCATTGTCTTGCTGGAAGGTGAACCTTCGGTCCAGTCTGAGGTCCTGAACACTCTGGAGAAGGTTCTGGTCCAGGATATCCCTGTACTTGGCCGCATTCATCTTTCCCTCCATTGCAACCAGTCATTCTGTCCCTGCAGCTGAAAAACACCCCCACAGCATGATGCTGCCACCACCATGCTTCACTGTTGGGACTGTATTGGACAGGTGATGAGCTGTGCCTGCTTTTCTCACACATACCGCTTAGAATTAAGGACAAAAAGTTCTATCTTGGTCTCATCAGACCAGAGAATCTTATTTCTCACCATCTTGGAGTCCTTCAGGTGTTTTTTAACAAACTCCATTCAGGCTTTCATGTGTCTTGCCCTGAGGAGAGGCTTCCGTCGGGCCGCTCTGCCATAAAACCCCGACTGGTGGAGGGCTGCAGTGATGGTTGACTTTCTACAACTTTCTCCCGACTGCATCTCTGGAGCTCAGCCACAGTGATCTTTGGGTTCTTCTTTACCTCTCTCACCAAGCCTCTTCTCCCCCGATAGCTCAGTTTGGCCGGACAGCCCAACACTCCAGACAACCACCCACCCACCCCACAGGAGGTCCAGGAGAGAGCAAGGCAGGAGTCTCCCACCCCCATCCAAGGGTAGAATGCCCGGGAAACATGGGGGTCCCTCAAGAGTGTTGCAAACATGGCCTGACCAGGCTCTCCCACTGCAGGATTTTTGGAGAGGCCCAGCACTGAAGGCCAGAGACCAGAACCCACACCACAGGGACACAGACACCCCCAAGCTCAGCTGTGATGTGATTCCCAGCTCATGGTCTCATTAAAAAGATCAGGGATCCCTCTCCCTGTGTGGCGTGGAAAGACAGCCACCGGGCCCAGGAAGTCAGCACCCAATAGACATGACCGCCACCGTCGAGGGCCCTGTGCCCCCCACCAGGGATAGGGTAGGGGGTAGAAAATCAGAGGTCCCTCCTTCCTTGTGTAACATGAGTATGTGGGTGTGTGTGTGTGTTGGAGTGTTGATTGTTGAGGTGTAAAATAGCTAGATACATTTTTCAAGACATATCTGTATCCTTTATATCCCTAGTTTGCAGCCATCCCAGGGATCCACATTTTGCACAGGGTATAAGAGAAACACATTCCCCCAGAAACACTCAGCAAGCACATTGCCAGAACTGGGCAGAACACAGTCAGCTGACATGAGACAGATGCAATGATAAGAAACTGTGACTCAAGTTGGCACAATGCAGAAGGAAACACTCTACCCAGCAACAACGCCATGGAGCTCTTGATTGTGAGTAAAAGGGCCAGACATTTTCAGAAGAAACAGAGGCACTGCCTTTTTCCTCATGTAACTGCCATGGATCTGAGGCGGTTATATTGCACATTAATGAAATGTGTGAAAAAATAATACATCTCAATGAACACTGTTCTCATTGCTTTAAGCTAAATAGTGACAATTGATTAGCTCTGCAGAAGCAACAAAACCTCATGAGACAAATAAATGAATTTTGCTCAACCTGGAGGTTGAACTACTGTTAGTGGTCCAGTATTAATTCAAGTGTGGGCTTTTAAATCCACTCACAGCAAAACAGAACAAGTTATCAGAATTCAAAAGTGGATCATCTTTATTTTTCAATTGTGTCAACATTTTTCTTACCACAAACATTTGGATTACACATTACTTTTATATTTCAAAACATTTAAATCAAAAGTCCTAATTAAGTTATCCGAAACATTTATCACAGTCACACATGAACCCAGATGCAGGGTAGAAACATGAGCGAAGATATAGGAATTCCAAGGAGTCTGTCTGTCTGCCTGCTTGCATGCCTGTCATACTGTCTTTCTGTATGCCTGTCTACCTGCCTGTCTGTTTTTTCTGTCTGTCTGTCTGCCTGCCTATTTGCATGCCTGTCTGAATGCACGTATGTCTGTCTGTCTACCTGCTTGTCTGTCTCCCTGCCTGTCAATCTACCTGCCTTCCTGCCTGCCTGAATCTTTGTCCGCCTATCTGTCTGTCTGTCTGCCTATTTGCATGCCAGTCTGCCTGCCCACATGTCTGTCTGTATGTCTGCCTGCCTGTCTATCTGCTTATCTGCCTGTCTGTCTGTCCACTTTCCTGCCTGTCTTTCTGTCTGCTGGCCTGTCTGTCTGCCATTCTGACTGTCTGCCTGCCTGTCTGTCTATGTGCCTGTCTGTCTATCTGCCTGCCTGTCTATCTGTCTGCCTTCCTGTCTGTTTCTGTGCCTATCTGTCTGTCTGCCTATTTGCATGTCTGTCTGCCTGCCTGTCTGCCTGCCTGTCTGTCTATCTGCCTGTCTGTCTATCTGCCTGCCTGTCTGCCATTCTGACTGTCTGTCTGTCTGCCTGCCTGTCTGTCTATCTGCCTGTCTGTCTATCTGCCTGCCTTCCTGTCTGTTTCTGTGCCTATCTGTCTGTCTGCCTATTTG
>BSAI01000125.1:49137-78029 GCA_036245035.1 Adrianichthys oophorus
ACATTTTGTGATTTAATGAAACATTTCATGATTTAATGACATAATTCATGATTTAATGAAACATTTCATTATTTAATGATGTATTTAATGACTTAATGACACATTTTGTGATTTAATGAAACATTTAGTGATTTAATGAAACATTTCATGATTTAATGACACATTTCCTGATTTAATGAAACATTTCATGATTTAATGATACATTTCATGATTTAATGACATATTTCATGATTTAATGAAACATTTCATGATTTAATGATTTAATGAAACGTTTCCCGATTTAATGATACATTTCGTTATTTAATGATACATTTTATGATTTAATGATACATTTCATCATTTAATGATACATTTCCTGATTTAATGAAACATTTCGTGATTTAATGACACATTTCGTGATTTGATGAAACATTTCATGATTTAATGACACATTTCATGATTTAATTAAACATTTCGTGATTTGATAACCAATTTCATTATTTAATGAAACATTTCAGGATTTAATGAAACATTTCATGACTTAATGATTTAATGAAACGTTTCCTGATTTAATGACACATTTCGTCATTTAATGATACATTTTATGATTTAATGATACATTTCCCCCTGCGACAGACTGGCGACCAGTCCAGGGGTGTACCCTGCCTTCGCCCATGAGTAGCCGGGTTAGGCTCCGGCAACCCCGTGACCCCGAAAGGGATAAAACGGCTTGGAAAATGAATGAATGAATGAATGAATGATACATTTCATGATTTAATGATACATTTCCTGATTTAATGAAACATTTCGTGGGGAGTGTGATTCCCCTGTAGTTGGAACACACCCTCCGGTCCTCCTTCTTGAAAGGACCACCACCCCTGCCTGCCAGTCCAGTGGTACTGTTCCCGACTGCCACGCGATGCTGCAGAGACGTGTTAACCAAGACACTCCCACAGCATCCAGAGACTTGAGGTACTCAGGGTGGACCTCACCCACTACCGGTGCCTTGCTCCCGAGGAGCTTGTTGACTACCTCGGTGACTTCAGCTTGGGTAATGAACAGCCCCAAACCCTAGGCTCTCAGCCTCTGCTTCCTCAAGAGAAGGCGTGTCAGCAGGATTGAGAAGATCCTCAAAGTACTCCTTCCACCGCCCAACAATGTCCCCAGTTGAAGTCAGCAGCTCCCCACCTGCACTGAAAACTGTGCCTGCAGAAAACTGCTTTCCCCTCCTGAGGTGCTGGACGGTTTGCCAGAACCTCTTTGAAGCCAACCAATAGTCCTTCTCCATGGCCTCACCAAACTCCTCCCAGGACCGAGTTTTTGACTCTACTACAGCCTGAGCCGCAACTCGCTTAGACTGCCGATACCTGTCAGCTGCCTCTGGAGTCCGACAAGCCAGCCAGACCCGATAGGACTCCTTCTTCATCTTGACGGCATCCCTTACTTCCGGTGTCCACCAACGGGTTCGGGGGTTGCCGTCACAACAGGCACCAGAGACATTGTGACCACAGCTCCGAACAGCAACAGAGACAATGAAGGAGGAGAACATGGTCCATTCAGACTCAATGTTACCAGCCTCCCTCGGTACCTGTTTGAATCTCTCCTGGATGTGGGAGTTAAAGACTACCCTGACAAAGGGCTCAGCCAGACGTTCCCAGCAGACCCTCACAGTATGTTTGGGTCTGTCAAGTCTTTCCAGCCTCCTCCAATGAATCCAACTCACCACCAGGTAGTGATCAGTGGACAGCTCTGCCCCTCTCTTTACCCGAGTGTCTAAGACACACAGCCGAAGGTTGCCTCAAACAACTACAAAGTTGATCATCGATCTCCTGCCGAGGGTGTCCTGATGCCACGTGTATTGATGGACACCCTTGAGCTCAAACATGGTGCTTGTTATGGACAAACCATGACAAGCACAGAAGTCCAACAACAAAACACCACTCGGGTTCAGAGAAGGGGAGCCGTTCCTACCAATCACACCCCTCCAGGTGCTACTGTCATTGCCCACGTGGGCATTGAAGTCCCCCAGGAGAACAATGGAGTCCCCCATTAGGGCGCTTTTCAGTACCCCCTCCGAGAGACACCAGGAAAGCCAGGTACTCCGAACTGCTGTTCAGCCCATAAGCCAAAACCACAGTCAAGAGACCTGTCCCCCACCCAAAGGTGGAGGGACGTAACTCTCTCATCCACCGGGGTGAACTCCAACACTTCGCGGCAAAGCTCATGAGTAAGCCCACCCCAGCCCGCCACCTCTCACCATATGCAACTCCAGAATGGTTGAGAGTCCAACCCCTCTTGAGAGACTGAGTTTCAGAGCCCAGACTGTGCGTAGAGCTGAGCCCAACTATATCTAGCCGGTACCTCTCGCACAAGCTCAGGCTCCTTCCCTCCCAGAGAGATGACGTTCTATGTCCCAAAAGCCAAGTTCCTTGGGAGGAGCCCTGGCTACCAGGCGCTCGCCTGCGAGCCTCAACCACAGGCCTGGCTCCAGGGTGAGGCCCCGGTAAAGCCAATCCAGGCAAAGTAACTGGAACTTTGATATTTTTTCTTAAGGAAGGAGTTTGTGAACCGCTCTTTGTCTGGATCATCACCCAGGACATGTCTGCCATGGGAGACCCTACCAGGAGCCAAAGCCCCAGACAGCATAGCTCCTGGGATCACTCGAGCACTCAAACCCCAGTGTGCTCAGTGTGCTCATTTGGGTATTTTCAATGGAGCCTTGCAACGCCCCCGCCAGTGTTTGGCTCTGTACTCTGGCGGGTTCTAGTTTCCCACTGGTTTTAAAGGCATTGAAGTCCCATTTGATCCAGTTTTCACATTTTCAGGGCAGAATTTGGCAATATGGCCACTTTGTTGACATCTAAAGCAGATTGGTTTCCCATCTACAGTTCTTCTAGGCTACATTGTGCGTACTCTATAGGGAAGTGGATTCTGAGGTGTAAGGGCCTTAATGACCAATTCTAGCGGTGTCAGTTGCGCTTTAAGCAACGCCATCAATTCGGTATCGTCCTGAGGGACTAGAGGTGACAGTCTCACAAGAGGCAGTCACTGTACTACAGTTAAACTTAAGTGTCGGATTTTCATATTGCGTCATCCATCTAGTGGCTTCGCCTCTCACTTCACGAATAGTCCACTGTGGGTTGACATTAGCCAGATCCTTTAACCTCATTCTCAATGCTAAATCTCTGACACACTCACAGAATTGGTCACGCATATCTTTGTATGTTGTAGCAGAAGCATGCCTGTCAGATTTAATTATTTGCTCCATGAGTTCCATTGAAGAATGTGAAGAGTCAGTAAAGATTCGCCCTCCTTTTTTTTGTTAATCATTTTGGTTTAAATGCAAAACATCAGACAGACATTTGCATTGATGCAGCAAAAAGAACTCATTAGTACAAGCAGCACAAGCTATGGGGTGCCGTTTGTAAATTGGTGCAGTAAAATTTTAACAGCAATATTTTTGGTTATTTAGCTTGTTTTATGAGAAAAACAGATAGGTTTTATTTTTTCAAATGTGTTTTTTCACCTTTTAATGTATGCATTTATAAATGTTACATTTACTAGTTAAATATTTAGTTAGCAAGATAAATATTTAATTTCAAGTTAAATATTTATTTTGAAATTATATATTTAACTTAAAAATACATATTTATATCTGACCTAAATTTTTTGTTTCCAAAATAAATATTTACGTTTTGTAACAAAATCTTTGTTTGATTAATAAATATTAATGTACAATTTAAATGTTTAGATTAGAGCTAAATGTTTAGTTTGGAGCAAAATATTTAGCTTTTTAACAAAATTTTTTGATTGGAGCTAAATATTTAGTTAGAAGCTAAATGTTTAGTTTATATGCAAATTAACTTGCCGATAAGCGGAAGTGGCCTACCAAAATAAAAGCTGTATTTTGTTCTACCTCTGAACTGATTTGTGCCCGAGTTGTCGCCCATGTTTTATACTGATTCAAGGAATGTCCAACCTTCTGGCCAAAAAAATTGGACGAAATGTTCTAATGGCTATATCCATACATTTGAGATTGGATCAACAACAGCCTCCGCCACAGATCCACAACCAGTGGTAAGTTTATCAAATCAAATCAAACTTTATTTATACAAAGCGCTTCTCATACTTGGCGTAACTTGAAACAAAAAAACAAAACAAAAGCAAAAACACAATAAAAACCCAACCCACCTTTTACCCTCCCCCTTCCCAACCAATAACACATACAACCCATGACCCAAAACACAACGAGGAGGCTACTAATAAAATAATTTTTAAAAGAAACTTAGGGCTTGGCTCTGCTGTGAGGAAAGGGAATTTGGGAATCTATTCATGCCAGGAGCAGTTCAGTCACAGGAATGCCGCCACAGTGCCCACCCAGACTGGGACAGCAACTACGTCCCTATGGTCCCTAGCTACCCCGCTAAGCTGTACATTGCTAACTAGGCTAATGCAGATGTAGTAGAACACTAATATTTGATTGTTAGTAGTGTAATGGGCGGCCTTATAACTATAAGTTTTATCTTTCTTGTAAATAAGCTTCTTAGTGAATCACTACATTTTAAAAACCCGTTGGTACAGTCCGTATACTGATGATGGTACAGTCCACTCTACTAGAACAACGCAAGAGTACCAACGCAAGAGGTGAAAATAAAATGACAACTCAATTCTCCAAACAGCTTTTTCTTCATCTTCACATTTGCTTTCATTTGTACTCTTATAATAATTGCGAATTTCAATCAAGATGGTGTACAAACCTCAACTAAGCAAGGGAAAACAATGTTCAGCTCAAGAGAAATGAATGGTTGCTGTGTTTACACTAGATCAAATGTAGACATGTTTGTTCAACCGACTCTTAATATTTCTATTAATGAAAGCAAAAACTTTCAAACTCTAAAGCTGACACAGTGGATTTTTCTCAATATGAATTGCACATTGAATAAAAAGCTATTGACTGTTATAACTTTTATTGCTTTGAAGGAGGAAAAAAACCACAAAGACGAGAGGTGACCAGCTGCAGATGAAACTGACATTAAACACGTATGTATCTTGATTCATTTCCAAACAATGCTGCACTTGAAGATATCCTGTACAGAACTCAATGAGACTCAATCATGGTCGTCTTCTGATCTGCTGGAAAACAAAGCTTCAGGAGGTCTTTCCAGACATTTGACATCTCCTTCTGGAACACCTTGTTAAGTGTTCATAAATATAAAACTCAAGAACCATCCGGCTGCAACATTGATATCAGTTTACCTTTGAGACCAAGTTTTCTTCACGATTCCATCATATATGTAACATTAAGAACTTGAAAAAAGCACGCGTTTGAAATAAACTTTATTTTGTAAACCAAATAAAACAAGGTAAAGCTACAACTGATGTCAAAAATAAACATAAACAATAAACTTAAAAAAAAGAATAAACCAAAGACGAAAAATAATTAAAAAATGCTGCTCTGGTCCAGGAGAATTCCTGCCTGCAGCCCCGTCTTCCCCTTTGCATCCATCCTTCTTTATAGTTGATACATGAATCTAAAGAAAAAGTCAACAGATCACTGACTAAAAAAGGACTGGGAAAAAGCATTGTAAAATGCAAATGTACACCCTAAAGACAATTTTTATATGTATCTACAGGTCAAATATAGGATGAAAAACCGCTCTCCTCTGTGTCAATATAACGTTTTAAAAATGTTTCTATTTTTTTCCTCTATTTTGATGCTTTCTCTGTCTGTGACTTTTGCAAAACAGGTTTGACATTCACAAACTCCACATTTTCATAGGCAAATGATGCATGGCTGAACTATTATATCAAAACATAATTAACATTATATCTCAAAACGTGTTAAAAACAATAGGAAAAATTAAGTTAAAAAAAAGAGCGTTTACCCTGAAAAAAGGTGCAGTCGTATCAAACTCAGACAGTTAGTTAAACATGATAGATAATTGTGGGGATGCTCATTCTCTGTGAGAGTTCTGAATCTGAAAATTTGAGAAACTGAAAATTATTTGAAAAATATAATGTGCATAACTGGTGAAAAAAAGTTATTGTTTTATGTAATTATGTAATTTTTAAAATAAAATATTGTATTGTATGATAATTTATTGTGTATTTGATGCACTAAAATCACATGCAAGTTATGTGACATACAATCTAAAGATAATAATGAACATCCATTTATTAATGACTTAATTTGTTCCTTAATGCACATACTGTTTATTATTCTCAAATATGTTGATATCAATAATATTAATACACTGAATTGTGTTCTGTTTTGATAATCTGTTTTCTGTCTACTCTCACTCTGTCATTAGGTAATTCACAAATAGGCCTATATTGTGTAAAGCATTAGTAAAATTAAAAACCAAAAGTTGAGAAGTTTGCGCAGTGAAAACATTGACTGTAAAAACAGTAATAACAGTAAAGTGAAAATATGTCTTTGGGTTTAAAACAGACTAATTCTTTAACTAAGCTAACACTAACATGGACTTTTGAATTATTCAGATAGAAGAACTTAGCGGAAAAAAGATTTTGAAATTTAATATATGTTTGGAATTTATAAAGAAAGAAATATTAGGCATCTACTCCTTCAAATAGCCATTGTCATGGCTTAGCGAGAAAATACAGTTGGTTTATAGAGAATTATTAACAAACTGTTTAACTTACGTTGTCATCTCTCCTTGCGCCAAAGTCGAATAGTTTGAGCAAGTATTTCTGCTTATGACATTCAGTGGATGTCCATCCATCTGCCATTACATGCCTGCAGCTGGGTGCCTCTCAAACAATGAGCTGCTTGGACATTAGCGCCTTCCCTCCACACCTCAAACGTTTGATTGACACCAGAGGTGGACTGGGGATCGGTTTATTTTTGTAGAGTCCACAACTGTCCTGTTTTGGTCCACAGCCTTCTGTCTGCTTCATTAATCACAATGGTAAATGGTGTATATTTATATTTATATTGTGTTTTTCTACCTTCATTGAAGGTCTAAAGCGCTTTACAGTCACGGTCCCATTCACACATGCACATGCTGATGGTGGCTCCGAACACTGGCACCAACCTTCCATCAGGGGCAATGGGTTGGGTTCAGTGTCTCGCCCAAGGACTCTTTGGCACATGGACAGGCAAGGCGGGAATCGAACCCGCAATCCTTTGATCAGAGGCCAACTGCCCTTTCCACTGCACCACGGCCACCCCACGCATTAAAAAGTTTGGATTTTCCATTCAACAGCACAGGGCGCTAATCGAGTGATGACAAATGCTTTACTTTTTCTGAAGCTGAACCATAAAACAAATCATTTTTCTACTCATGAAAGCATTTCCACCTTTTACCCATGAAAAATTCATTCATTCATCAATTTTCCAAACCGCTTTTTCCCTTTCGGGGTCATGGGGTTGCCGGAGCCTAACCCGGTCACTCATGGGCGAAGGCAGGGGACACCCCTGGACTGGTCGCCAGTCTGTCGCAGGGGCCACAATCACACACCCATACACATTCACATGGGAGGAAGCCGGAGTCCCCGGGGAAAACCCACGCATGCACGGAGAGAACATGCAAACTCCACACAGAAAGGTTCCCCATTGATGACACTGTTTCAAGTCCCCCAGCCAGGACTTGAACCGGGAGGCAAGAGTGCTAACCACTGCCCCACCGTGCAGCCCTCCACGAAAGCCCTATGACTCTTTTAAGGTAGCCATGAGAAATTACTGTGATTTAATACATTTCAAGCCACAATCCTGCAACAAATACTTTGTTGATCTTCTGGTATTCTATACTCCTTCAAGCCAGAACTGAACTTATTCCCAGCTTCTAAAATTTAAATCAAAATTCCATTTAGGTGTCTGTCAGGGATGATCCTCACCATGATCCACATAAACCATAAAGAGACAAGAGGTTCAAAAATTAAAATGAAAAATCTTTTATTGCTTTTTTTATTTTCCTCTTTCAGAGTTAGAAGTAGTCTCAAGTTTCTCTTCTTTGACAAGAAAAGCATAAGCAGTGTGACAGGATTTTTCCTTTTTAAATTACAACATAAAATGTATTCAAATGTAGACATTTAGGCAGCAATAATGTTTACATGTGAAAAAGGAAAATAAAATAAAAACCAAATACTGCTGCTTCTAAGGCTCTTAAATGAAACCTCAGCTGTGTTTACATTAAGACTTTCTTTGAAAGAATTAAAAAAATAAAGTTAAAGTTCCAATTCACCCATGTGAAACTGATCTCTAATGAACAGCAATATGAACAAATTAAATTTGTATTTTCTATGTTGCAAGCCTCTGGGAATACTACCCACCAGAATTCCAGCAAGATGCTAATTCCTGAGTGAGTGTTTAAAATGACTTTTCTAAAGTTGATGGGAATTACTTATAGTTGCTAATGGTAAATATTTACAGAGTACAGTATTTGGCAACATGATCAAGTCTTGAGGAAATTTAGAAGGTTACTTTAATTTTACCAAAATTTTTTTTTTCTGGAGCACTGAGTCCTGTTCTTACACATTTTCCTGTTCCTTTCTAAAAGTCATTTTCTCTGTTCCAGGATGATCAAAGACAGACATTAGATCCAAAGAAGCCCTGGAAAATATTATTTCACAGAAGCTGCAACATATGACGATGAAAAAACACTGTTTGGGAGAACACTGCAGTTTATTTTCAATAAACTTTTAAACATGAATCTCTTTGTAAGTATTGAATGTTCCATCTTGGTGAGAATCCACTTTGAGTGCCTGAAAGACAGAAGTTTAAAAGTTAACTGGAGAGTCCAGGTTACAGCACCTTCTTACAAATCAAACATTTGGAGCATCATGAGAGGAAGAATCAAAGATCCAAAGATCCTTCCTTTTTTTTCCTTAAATGAACAAACTCTGTCCATCAAACTCAGGGGTGTCAAACTCAACTCCTCGAGGGCTGGTGTCCTACATGTTTTCCAACCTGCCATTGAAGCTCCTTATTGACTAAACACACCTGATCCAGGTAATCAACAGATTTCAGGAAAACCAGCAGGAGGCCGGCCCTCGAGTTTGACACCCTGATCTAAAAAAATCCAAAACACAGCTAAGGGTTCTTGTCATTCAGCTAGGCTAGAAAAGGTTCTGTTTGATCTGGGAAGAATGCTTTCTGCTTGGAGCCGAACAGAATCACCTTCAGAGGCTCCACTGTCTTGGAAGATGGTTTTGCCAAGTAAACAGAAAAGATCCCTTCTAGCACCACAGAGATCAGCAGCATCTTCATTATCAGCGTCATGTTCATCGCTGGTAATTGTCACAAAAGCATGTCACAGCTCACTACAAACCAATGTCTGTTAAACTTATGAAAAAATATTTTCCAGGCGTTGAATGGACTGAATGTAAACGGCACCCGACACAAATCATCTGGGATTTTGTGTTTATTGTTGCCTTTAAAAGTAAACTTTTGAAACCCGAAGTGCAAGAAAAGTGGACCCTAGGACCTGTTGGAGACTTTTCTAAAGAGAACGACCTAGAAACAATGTTTGTTCTTGTATTTGTTGTTTTTTATTTTATTTTGCATGGTCTGGTTCATTTTCATACACTGTGTATCTTTTACAGGACAGAAGATATTTACTTGGATGTTCTATGTATGTTTCAACAAGTTATACAAAAGTGAAAGTTAACCGATGTTTTTAGGTTACATTACTTTTATCTTAATATTCTTTTGACAGTTTTTTGATCAGAACATTTCATTTAATTACAGCATCACTTCAAGAAAATGTTACATTTGTGTTATACTGTTGTTAGTTCCTGTTTGCTCATTATTAAATCAAATGGAAATCAATGTTGTAATTGTACTCCCATTTAAAATAATGTCATATACACCGTCATTGTATGATTACATTATTTTATAGGCTTGACCTGAGCTCCCTCTTTATTACTTCATATTATGACGTATAGAAAGAAATGCTTTTTTATTGATCAAATTGACATTCACGATTCTCTGCATTTTGTTCCCACTTCCATGAAAGAGAGTACCGTCACTTCTTGTTGTCCACCTTAAGGCCTGGTTGTACGTGAGCTCTGTTCCCAGTCAGTTTACCTTAACAACATGGCGGCGAGCTGCGGACATTTTTGCTCTAAGCTAGCTCGTCCTCTCTCTGGAGTTTAGTGGGTGTGTGTGTTTCTTCTTCTCTGCTTCAGACCAGCGACGGTTTGATTTGGCTTAAAAGATGGCGACTGTGCATCTGCGGATCGGGGACTTGGTCTGGTAAGTTGGCATTTAAACATCAATGTTTAATCTCTGGTGGCAATAAACCGCCCGTCGTCTGTGAGGAAATTCAAACGTATCACTCAGAGCGCTTGTTCGTCATACGTGATTAGCTGGAGGGCAGGAGAACGCCGTCAGTTCTCAACCATAACAGAACGCTAGCTAAGCTGACTCAGCCGTTAGCTGCCAGGCAGCAAACCCGCTGCTGTGTGAGCCCAGTTTGGGCGTCCTGCGGTTACTTTTGGTCATATTGTTTCCTTACGGGCGGGTGTTTGTGTTTTTCTGTTGCATATGTCTTCATTTTGCTGTGAAGTAATCGTGGCGCGCCGTTAGCGTCGTAGATTTAGCAGAAACCGTTAGCGCTGCGTCTGCTCGGCTTCCGTGTTTTGCTTGAAGCGCCTCTTCCTGCGCACTTCCATCTGCTTCACTTTCTGACTTTTGCTTAACAGAGTTAAGAGTTGCGTCGAAACCCGCAGACTCCGCAAACCACGCTGACATGTTAGCAAAGTTAGCTTGTTGCGCCTTGTGAAAGACTTTTGACTTTGTCTTCAACGCGGAGTCCTGCTAGTTCCGAACGGTTTGGGGCCTGGTACACGCTCCAAAGGGCTTCCAGGCAGCAACATGCCACTGACTTAAATATCTCAATTATTGCTCAGGGGAAAGCTTGGCCGCTACCCACCATGGCCTGGAAAGGTAAGTAAAAAACACTGAACTTACGTAACCTGAACCCTGCTTTTAGTTTGTTTTAACTGCAACGTTTTCTACACATTTCAGATTGTAAGCCCCCCCAAAGACCTAAAGAAGCCCAGGGGGAAAAAGTGCCACTTTGTGAAATTCTTTGGAACTGAAGACCAGTAAGTACCTTTAAATACCTTCTTCACCAGACCTTCAAAATTGTGATCTCTTCCCAAGTCTGAAGACTCGTGCATTATGTACCTGTAACCAGTGCCTGGATCAAGGTAGAACAGCTGAAGCCGTATCACGCCCACAAAGAAGACATGATCAAGATCAATAAAGGCAAGCGCTTCCAGCAGGCTGTGGATGCAGTGGAAGACTTCCTAAAGAAGGCGAAGGGGAAAGAACAGGTGATTAGACGCTTTTTCTGCCATTCTTCTAAGATTTTAATGTCTTCAAAAACGTAGAAAAAAGCAGTCTTCCCTTTAAATGTGGTTAATGGCAATGGAAAGAAGATGATCAATTTTTGAAGAACCGTGCAGAAAAAGACATCTCTTTCTGTCATTAAAATTGAATCGATTTCGGTTCTGGAACGCTGCAGAACCTTATGAATCCAGCATCTGAAGAACATGAGCTGGAATGGGAATTTCATTAAATGCATGTTATTGCAAAGCAGCGTATAAATGAAAGAATGTGGAGCATTAATTGACACAGAATTCCCTTAATTTTTGTTTTTCCAAATCCTTGCATTAGAAAAAATCAAAATTGTTGATTTTTTTTCTTAAGCCAAATGTGACATCCTATATATTTGTGGGTTAAAATTGGTAAACTTGTAAACAAAATCAGTATAAATAATAAAATGCCAGGGTCTAATAAAAGATTTTTAAGCTTTCCCACATCCTTTGACAGAAATGCAAGCTGTTATATTCCACAACACTCTGTGATCCACTGTGTAGAAAGATAAACATTTAAAATACCAGTTTTAATGTATTATTTGCAGTTGGGGAGCCAGGATGGGTCTTTATGATGTTAATTTTTGCAACAAAATCAAAATCCTCACCAAATTCAAACATACACTCCTCACCGCTAGCTTCCTTGCCACAGGGGGCTGCTCCCACACGCGGCACGAGCGTCAGGTCAATGGACACACCTTTGGACAAACGTCCAGCAGCAAATTTGACACAACTCAAAACAAATCTGTCTAGACAGGAGTATTATGATTTTATCAATACTACTTCTCTTATTGTTACTGTTTTCCAATCCAATATTTTATAGGAATTCTTATCAACACTTTTATGTGTGAAAACCAGGAGGGAGAAGATAATTAAACTGTGCATAAAAACCTTTTTTTTTTAGAACTAATTAAAGAACAACATATTATTTGAATTGCAACACTACAATGAAATTAGCAGCAATGGTGTTAATAACCTACACTTTGAGGTAACAACTTAAAGTTCAAATTAAGAACCAAAATGTAAATTATATCTAACAATAACGGTGGAAATTTAATATTTGTTAATAAATAATTTATTATTATTGAGGCACAATATTAAATGATCATTAGTTTTTTTTTTTTTCCGCACCTATCTTTGACAATCAACACTTTAGTCACATGCTTCACGTGTGTACCGCTAGCATACAATCGCAATGATAGATGTCTCACTTTGCTAGAATCTGATGTTTTATCACTGTGTTTGGACAGGTCACGGCTGTTACTGCCCTTACAGAACACCTTTTTGTTACATTTTAGATGGTGTGTACTGTCTGCAAATACTTTGAAAAAAATACAGCCATGCTTTGGACCTTTTTGCTCATGGCCAGTTGTTTGTCATGTGGCTGACTGAGGGAGCGTGAGCAGCCCCTCCCTTTCGCAATGGAGCAGCAAAGGAAAAGCGGTGAGGAAAGACTGAGAGAGGGCGCATCTTTTTAAGCCACATACAAATCAGTTCAGTAAAAATTGATGGCATGACACCAGAACCAAACGATACCGGTTTCAGCACCCCATCCCTAAATCTGACGAATGCAAATTTGATGCACAAAATGTGTTTGGTGTAAACACAACAAGCCATTTTCATTAGTTGAATATAAAGGCAAAGTACTCCCACACAATCGGGCGGGGGGCGTCCGCAGTACACGTGTTCCGAACCATGGCTGCTAATCTGTACGAATCATGGATCAGCCATGATTCACTGCACGCCTAAATATTAATTCATTCATTCTCTTAACCGTTTTATCTTTCTGGGGTTACGGGGTTGCCGGAGCCTAACCCGGCTACTCATGGGCGAAGGCAGGGTACACCCCTGGACTGGTCGCCAGTCTGTCGCAGGGGCTACAATCACACACCCATACACACTCACATCCACACCTAGAGACAATTTAGAGTAACCAATTAACCTATGAAGCATGTTTTTGGACGATGGGAGGAAGCCGGAGTCCCCGGAGAAAACCCACGCATGCACGGGGAGAACATGCAAACTCCACACAGAAAGGCCCCCCATTGGTGACACTGACCCCTAAATATAATCTATATTATTTACATGCATAACAAAAAGGAAAAAACCAAAAGATTTTTAAAATGATTCAAAGTCTCAGTTCTGTTCAGTTCAACCATTCTGGCTTGATGCCCGTAATCCTGCTGTCAAGCATTCAAGTGAAAGCTTGCTCAAAAAAATCTTGTTTTCACAGTACTCTGACGGCAAAGGCGACTCTAAAGGAAAGAAGGCGTCCAACAAGCCACTGAAAATCCTGGAGGAGGACGATGAGGATCTCAGCGCCCTGAGGGACCCTTCTGAGAAGGTCAGAGCAGCTAGTCATGTCCAGGTTTGACAGGATGAAAACGATATCTTTGCATGAAGCATCTACACAAATATCCACTTTTTCAATTTTAGATTCAATCTACGATTAATATATCTGAATTTGAATGGGTGTACTGCTCCTGCTGACTCATCAGAAGCGTAAAGTGTATAATTTCCCTGTGTTGTTAAAAAGTGGGCCTTACTCATCTCACAACTTCAAACATTGGTCCTGAAGATTTGAGGAGAAAGAGATGAGTGTCCCACCAAGGAGTTTATTGGGGGCAGGGGGTGTCTTTGACTGTTATGGCAGTCTTTTTAAATCAACCTTCTTCTCTCTACTTTGATTAAATGCTATCAAAAGCTACACAAGAAAGACTGGATCTGGTTGTTGGAGAACATTGGGAATACACCGACTAAAAAACATAAATGTTTACAAAATGTCCTAAAAACCAAAGCTATCATATCAGACAAGGATCAACTTATTCCACAGACCGATAATACAGAATATGACATAAGATATGGAAAACTGTTACAGCTCATTTTAGCTTTTTTCGTTTTTGGTTTCATCAAGATGAATGCGACTTGACTGAAGATTAAAGAATGAAGTTTGGCTATACCTGGTTTATTTTTCTATTGTTTTTTTTAGTCTAACAGAAGTTGCAATCTATTAAACGTGTAAACCAATGAGGGGAAAGTGTAATCTGAGTAACTAACCACCATGTTTGATGCTGAGCTGAAAGGTTCCACTTGCTGTTTGTGATGGAGACGGAAGGTGAGGGTCTTTTCCAGGAATCATGATTACAAAGCGAAAAAAAAAAAGTTACTTTCAATAGATTTTTGTTGTCTCATTTTAAATCATAGTTGTGGTTTCTGTAAAGTGTAAAGCAGATTCACTTTTCCTTGTGTGGAAGTAGTGCACTGCTGAGCTCCAGTGTAACCCCGGGCTCACACGGCATGCAGTCCGGCTGCAGAGCGGTCTAGCTACGGTCAGTAACTAACACTGACTACAGATTGCTTGGGGTCAGCCTCTGCTGCAAACCTTGCAGACCTCTGAACTCACAAAGGTTCTCGCAAGAACCCGCCATTTACATAACGTCATAGTAAACAAACCCTCATTCTGCCGTGATTTTGGAGGATATTAACAACACTTCTTTTTCTTCGTGATTGGTCTTCAATCATTGGATTTACAAAGGTGGGCATACATTTCTTAACTTTTTAAGTGTGAATGTCCATATTACACAAACTCACCATCACGTCCAACAGCCTGTGATATGACAGCGCAGGCTCTGTCCTTTTTGTTGTTATCCTTATAAAAAGAATGTGTTGTATCAAAAAGGATGGGGTAGTTCTGGATCTCTGTGATCAGCCTCTTGTCACGCTCTACCACACACTTTGAGAAATGATGTAATGTTTATAACATGGTAAAAACAGAAAGTGCAGAGAAAAATAGGTTTTATTTAAAAAAAATGCTCCAACTTCACAATAAAGTGCTACGGTTCAGCTCCGGTATCTGACAAAAGCCGGACCAGATGCAGTGTGAGTGCCTCTCGCACTTTTCATGTTGTGTAAAGACTCCGGCGTCTGCACCGCAGCCACACCGGAGCCAGACTGCATGCGGTGAAAGCCCAGGGTGAGTCACCTGGAGCTCAGAACTTAGCAGTGCTCAGAAAAACTGTTGATTACACTTCAGCTGATCATTGGGACATTCTCCAAGAATGCTTTAATCTTAATACCTGCTAACTGCAGGCTCTCGAACTGTACATTTGTACGGTTGGGTCAGCTGTTAGATGGTTTGACTCCTATGGCTTCAAAACATTGCTGTTCTGTTTGTAAGATGGGATTCTGTTGTGGTTCTTTTCTGTTAGAATTGCTTGGATAATTTGGTTGTGGTTTGATTCCTCGGGTCAGGTAAGCAACATATATGACATTTCTAAGGCAGTTGTTGCAGCTAAAATTGATTAAAGGCAGACAGATAAAACGATGAAGATGACACACTGGAAGCTGCACTCGATGTGAAGGCCAGCAGTTTACAAATCCCTAAAACCAGCATTGCTTCGAAAACCTAATAGTTCCATGACGAGCAGATTCTCAGACCGTGATGTGCTCCCAGCTCCAGCCATTGACGTTTGTCAGCCTTAACCTGCTGATCTGAAACCCGTTTGATGGTGTTGGGCCTCCGTCCAGCAGTGGTCTAAAAGTTCTTAACTATGTTGGGGATAAAACAAGTGAAAATAGTGAGAGTGCTTTAAAACAGTCTCTTAAACTCCAGGCGTGTCGCAAAGGAGCAGCTTGATGGTTTTTAAAGTTCTACAGCTGACAAATGCGATTCATCAGGAACAACTATGAAGAAGAATTTCTTTTAGGCTGATGTGCATTCATTTATCAGAGAGGCTTCACATCCATTTGATATGAACTCTGTGCGGTGTGGAAAGACTTAATTTGTTTGAGGGAGAAGGCAGCAGCTGTGTGACAAACATCTTAGGTAGTCTTTGAAAGAACCGATTGAAAGTTGTTTACTGAATTGTAATCTTTTCCTAATAAAAAAAAGAAGCCCGATAGAATGTTTGGGTCAGATCATCAACTATATCAGTCCATCCAGACCTGCAACACTGGGATGCCCACATAGTTGCTGGATTCAAGGCGTTTCTGTATCAGCAGAAGCCCAAAGGCTAACAGAGATGGATCTGCAGTAAAGCACACACATCTACTGTGTCGTCAGCATGCGGCTCACTGTTGCACAGCAGCAGACTTTACCTCGTCACTTGATTTCAAGGTGAATGTGTGTTTTTTTCCTTCTTAAGGACTTAACTGACTCTGACCCTGAGCCATCTGCTATGGAGAGGCTGGGGGCTGGACCTGGTTCTGGATTCAAATGGGAAACCAGTGTAGGTGGACCCCCTCCCCCTCCCTGCCCCCCAAAGCCTCCCTTGCCTTGCTGTTCTTCCACCTGATCTTAACCTCTGGCTTTAAACCACAAACAGCTGCAAACCTTTCCCTTCTGGCTTGTGGTGTGCTCACTTTAGACTGCTGAAGCTGATTGTTGGTGTCTTCTTCTGAGATGGTCAGATGCTGTCTGTGTGGGGGGCTTTGGAAGAGGCTGAGACTTGTATCAAGTCTGCATTTCAGACTGTGTGTGTGGTGGGTCATGGTTTCACGAATGCAGCCTCGATTATGGTTCAGCAGGCGATTCTTCTCTGACCCTTGGGTGTTGACTTTTCTCGGACAATGTGTTCATATGCTTTTGTTGTTTTTAATTAGATAGGCTTTCATTTGACTTTACAAAATTCCAGATAGTGACAGAATTACAGAAAGCACTGTTAAAAATGTACAAAATATCTATTTTTGTTCCAAAATAATGTAGAACAGGAGAGGCAGGAGATGTCTTAGGGATACCATGAACAGAGAACCCCAAGGTCCCTGACAGTCAGTAGGCAGCAGACTGACACCCCTCAGCACACAGCTGCATGTAGAAACATTCTGCAATAATGAAGAACTTTGAAATGTTTCAGAGGTTTCAGTCATAAAAATGATAGATGAGGGGGTTTTGTTGGGGCCTTCCTCCTCCCAGACATGAGCCTTTTATCCAGTTGCAGAAGCTCCAGTGAGCTTTTTTTTTGGGGGGATTTGAGAAACATTTTTGAATCCCTCTAACAAAGCAGGCGGATTCATGTATGGACATTTAAACTAAGGACCGCTTGCACAGATGATTCTCTTGGGTCAGATTTAATTTTCTTAATTAACATTCCTCTTGTTGTGTTGCAGCCAGTCAAAGATGACCCACATTTTCATCATTTCCTGCTCAGCCAGTCAGAGAAGGTAAGGTGCCTGTCTTCTGCCCTAGAGTGAGCTCTGGCTTCGTCAAACGTCCCATTTAGTGATGAGTTAGCATTTTACATGTAGGGTTTTTTGCCCTTCCTTTTCAGTCTTCTTCCAAACCTGAAGAAGCCCAGCTTCAGAACTGTCTAAGAACTGTTTAGATAATGTGACTGATGGTTAATAACCATGTAAAACCAAATGAAACCATCTCTCTTCATACATGGATGACATGGAAGGAAAGTTCTTTTCACTGAGGTTCTGTGTCGCAGCTTGTTCAGTGTGGACCGCTGATCACTCATTTGAATCTTCCAGTCCAGCTTCATGTTCCATCTGCTTCACAGCACAAATATGTTGTTTTCTTCCCTATCATTTGTTTCGGTTTTTCTTACATGTATTGATTAGTGCAGGCTGACACATTTGACGCTAACATGAGCTGATCAGTGATATGTCACCTACATTTGTAAATCTGCAAAGTGAGTGTTAAGGAGCAAACTTTGGGTACATTTGCTGAACAATCTGACAAATGTGATGATCAAAATGTTCATTTTTCAGGGTTGTTTGTTATCAGTGGGATTTCTTCTTTAATGGTTGTTTTAGTGGCAGCTTGTGGTTCTGTAACAGTGATTCTGTCATTTGTTGGACTCCTGTACTCTTTGGATTGTGTGCTTTAAATCACGTGTGATGGTGCAGATATTCTGAGGTGACCTTTTGCTTGTGATTATGACCTGAACTATGAACTTGTTGACCTGACTGAGAGTCTGTCATTGATTCGTGTCATCAGTGTGTTTAGAGTCAGACCTGGTTGACCTGCTCAGAACTGTGTGATGCTCTGCTCACCACCTGTCTTTTGTGCCCACAGCCAGCCTCATCCATGGAGCCCATAAGCAAGCGCCTGAAAATTATTGAAGAGGTTAGTCAACTTCTACCTTGGGGTATCAGTTAGTGTTCCTCACATGGGGCTTTCTTTCCTAAAACTCACATAGCATTCCACCTGAAAACACCTCACACATCCAAACAATAAAAACTGAACACCAACCCCCATTTTTTTATTAAAATTATTCCCAATAGTCCTTTAATTATGACTGTGCAGTTTTTGGCCAAAATAAAAAAGCTTTTGTCGTTTTTTTAAAGACATATTTTATGCCCAGTGGGAGAAGCTGATTAGAAATACAATTCTGGTTTGTGGGTGAGACTATTGCGTCAGAGAAGCCCAGCTTTCTCCCCCTCTATATAATAATGGCGAGCAATAATGGATTAATTCTGCCGTACAATTTTGAGCCAGAATTGCACTTTGCTTCATAACGAGTGTTGAACGCTCATCATTTCTGGCACATCTAAGCGTGAGCGGGCCAGTGTGCGCCCACATGGGAGAGCAGACTTTGGCGACCCATTTCAGTAACTAGTACTTAGTCTGAGCTGTTTCAAGCATCCAGTTTTCTGATCTAACGTAATTTGAGGTAAGAAAGTACTCCTTTTGTGTCTGAAATACTCCACGCCAATGGTCCCGCCCACAATTTAGAGGTGAAATTCTGATAAACTGCCACTCTGAGTTTTAAGGCCTCAGATGCTGTTACGGATCTGAATATTTGGGAAGACACTGACTCTTTTACAATCATTAGTCAATGCTGAGTGTTTGTGATGGGGCAGGTCACAGGCTCAACATCCATTCAAGCAGCAGACAGCACAGCCATTAACGGGAGCGTCACACCCACAGATAAGAGGTGAGAACACCTGAGTGCAGTCTGACTACACTGCTTCCCTAAGGATGGGCTTTTGTGGACTGTAATGGTTGCTCTTCTTGAATTGTGTCTTGTAGGATAGGTTTCTTGGGTCTTGGACTCATGGGCAGTGGCATAGTTTCCAACTTGTTAAAAATGGGTCATGTTGTGACCGTGTGGAACCGCACCGCCGAAAAGGTAATGTCTACTTCAGAAGCACTTTTATTCATGCTTTTTGAAAATGCACACAGAGCTGTTCTTGAGCTTAGTCGTGAGGGTGTGAAGACAATGTTTTACTTCTCAATTCATGGACAGCAGAAATCATTGTCTTTTGACTTTTCAGAACCATGTATGCTTCATGTCAAAGTCCTGGTAGATGTGAAAAGTTTCCCACTTATTTAGCTGTTCCTGATGGCATTAGCTGAGCTTCATTCTTCTTATTCCAGAGTAAATGTTTCTCAGGCCCTCACAACAGCTTTCTTCACCTGTTGGTGCCTGCAGGTGATCCAGAATAATGCTTTTTTCTTGATTAATTTTCATGAACTCCATGTTTGTTCAGTGGTAACACAGGGATGCACTGTGCTCAGTTCTGGTGTAAATGACTGCAATGCAGGTAAATAAATTGCGTTTGTCTTTAGCTCACTAACCTCTTCAACATCAGTTTCATTTATTGTAGATTCAATGTGGTTAAATGTTCTGTCAACATGTCCTGTCAGCTGTGGCAGAAGTTTCCAGTTTGTTCTATGTCATTTCAGACTACTAGAAGAATAGAACCTGAAAAGGATCACACCAGCTCTGTTGGACTCTGACCAAACTCTTGTTTTTTCCAGTGTGACCTGTTCATCCAGGAGGGGGCCAGGTTAGGCAGAACCCCTGCAGAAGTGGCTTCCATGTGTGACATTACCTTCTCTTGTGTCTCTGACCCAAAGGCTGCCAGAGATGTGAGCATTTTCTCCCGCACATTTGATAAGTCATCTCTGGCTGTGGAAGTCTCTGCGTTTGTGTAGAGGCTTGTTGGATCGGAAAAACTTAAGCCTGGAATGTAAAAACAGACGACTATCACTCAGACTGTAACCAAAGCTCCTGTTTTGTTGTCAGCTGGTGTTAGGACCCAGTGGAGTTCTGCAGGGAATCAGGCCTGGCAAATGCTACATTGAGATGTCCACTGTAGATCCAGAGACCATCACAGAACTCTCACAGGTACGCGCACACACACACACACACACGTACATTTGTTCTGCATTGAAAGCATGTTGATGGAGCAGAGCTGCTCATATGAAGTTGGACTTGTTGCTAAAGTATTGTCTGTCTGTTTTGTACTTGTAGTAAGAGATCTGTGTGTGTAATTACTTCATATGCTCAGATCTGCTTATTCACTGCCTAAAAATTCTGTATTTTATCATCAGGTGATCACATCTCGAGGTGGTCGCTTTCTGGAAGCTCCAGTGGCAGGAAGCCAGCAGCTCTCAAACGATGGCATGCTGGTTATCCTGGCTGCAGGAGACAGATCCGTGTACGAGGACTGCAGCAGCTGTTTTCAGGCCATGGGCAAAACCTCATTCTTTCTGGGTAACTAAACACAAAGAGCAGACTTGTTTTTGCACGGTTTGGCCAGACTGTAACACAAAGCAGTTGTGTTTTTTGACCTGCAGGTAGATGTAATGGCATTGTTTCCTCTCTGAGATAAAAATCGGATTCCAGGTGGTATGGTAGTGATCTTCATCCGGAACATGTTCTCTAATTGTCATTGTTTTCAGGTGAAGCAGGTAATGCAGCAAGAATGATGCTCATTCTCAACATGGTCCAGGGCAGCTTCATGGCCACCATTGCAGAGGGGTTAACTCTAGCCCAAGCAACCGGCCAATCACAGCAGACTTTCCTGGACATCCTGTGCCAGGGCCAGATGGCTAGCACTTTTGTGGACCAGAAATGCCAAAGTCAGTTGCTCCACAGTTTGGATTTTTTTAAGAGCATGAACTTTTTTTACCAAGTGTGCTAATGTGCTGTATTGACAGGAAAGTTCTGTTCTCATAAAAAACAATTTCCTGAACATAATAATGAACGCTTAGTCTTATAGTTTTTGCTGTTTCCTCTGCCAGATATCCTGCAGGGTAATTTCAAGCCAGACTACTATTTGAAACACATTCAGAAGGACCTGAGGCTGGCCATCTCCATGGGCGACATGGCAAACCACCCAACCCCAATGGCTGCAGCAGCCAATGAGGTATATTTTTGCTGCAGAATGCTGAGCTGTTCTCATTTTAGAGGATCCGTGGGATTCTACTGGGCTAACCTGGTCTTCTTCACCAAGCAGACATTCATGTAGAATTTGATTAATGCACAGAAAAAGTACATCTGAAGATGGACTGTACCTAAAATTCTTCAAGAGGTCAGTCACAGACCTGTGAGAGGTAAAGCAGGCACTGGAGCTGCAGTGGGACCTCCACAGTGCAATGTTTTCAGTCAAAGCCTGTTTGAATTTGGAAGGTCAGTCTTTAAAAAAGCTTTGACTTTTTGACTCTTATTCAAACTCCAGTAAAGGTTTCGGATACTCTTTCCAACTTAAATGCGTGGCACTAATGTCACCAGAAGTAACCAAATCTTTAAAATAACGTGTCGATAAAGCTTCTAAGTTTTAAAGTAAATCTATCCAGTGTTTTTTGTAGTTGGGGGAAAAAAAGAGACTGAAGTGAAGCTGAAATGAGTCCTGAAAAAAACGACTTTGCTTTAACACCGGAGCTTTAGCTCCAGTGTTAACCTTCTTTTGATTATGGTAACTCTTCAACCGTTGACGCAATTAAGGGCCTGGTCACACCGCCCGAACTTTGCTGGAGCGTTCCTGGAGCGGTAAAAAAAAAATCCCTCACCGTTAAATCAACGCCGCATACGCTCGGCCCCCGCTGATGTTCCTGAGGGTCCCTCCCACCGCTCCGAAAGTTTTGAGCTGCTCAAAATACTGCAGCGATGAGGAGAGGTCCATTCTCCGCTCCGGGAAAGTTCACCCCCCCCCTCTCCACCGATGCCCAGTCAAAGTTTGGCTGGACCACCGCTGCTTTGCCAGCGTTAAACTGGCGCCAACTAAACGTTGCTCAAACGTCGGTGGAGCGGTCATTAGCGTCTGACGAGCGGACACGGCGTTGCTGGAACGGTGTCGGGCGTTGAAGCAGCGATCCATGGCAGCGATGAACTTTGATATGGCGTTGTCATAGAGATGCCGGAGCGGGACGGGTAACTGGCCAAAAATACGGGGAGAAATGGACCAGGAACTCATTTGTAATAGAGCTGCCGTTGAGTTCAGACGTGCATCAAATTATTCCAAACTGCATCACCATGGATCCTGAGAGACTTGCAATGGTTGGTGCACTAGTCCATCAGCAGAATTGGAACCTCCCCAGCAACCAACGCTACCACTAAACCAATGCTAAAGCTACGCCGGCTTCAGCCGTGCATCGCTACGCCAACGCCCGTTTGTTTGATCTCCCCCCCCCCCCCCCCCCATTTTGTGCACGGTGACGAGCGTTGTCAAAATTCAGCGCCCTACCTTGCCGCTCCAGGTACGTTCCAGCAAAGTTCAGGCGGTGTGACCAAGCCCTAACAGAATTCCAGCAGATTCTGAAGCGAAGAAAAGCAGCCTCACCAGAAATGCTGCACTGCACAGAGTTGACAGACTCTTGAATTTGGTTTTGAATGGTCTTATAAGGGGTTTTAAAAGTCTTAGATTGAACTTTGAGTTTGATAGAGTAAAGTCATTATTTTTTTAATTTGGCTGTCCCATCCCATCATGCAACCACCACCCCTACCACACATGTCTGTTTTTACACAGGTTTACAAGAGGGCTAAAGCACTGGACCAGTCCGACAACGACATCTCTGCAGTCTACAGAGCTTACATCCACTGAAGGGGGCCACATTTCCTCTGGACCACAGTCTGTCAGCCCTCATTTCTTTATCACTAGTGGTTTTTATTTCAGTTTTAGTGCTTTGTTTAATACCTCTCCCATCCCAGTCACTTTGCCCCCACTAAGTCCTGTCATTGCTTCCTGGTTCTGAAGAGTCCTTCAGCTTTGCACTGACCTGGCTGTGAGGAGGCTGCTGTGTGAAGACATGCAGGAAACAAAGCAGTTCTGTTTGATTTTTAAAGTGTGTGTTTAATTTAGTATAACTTTTTTTTAATCATACATCCATGAGTGAATCCCTCCCAACATGTCACTGCATTGCCTTAATGTCAGACGCCCTCAAGTCTTTCAGTCAAGTTTGTATTTATTTATGTGGACAGAGCTCAATGCAGGTGGCTTCTTTGGTTTCCAGGTGATCCTGCTTTTGTGTTGTTTCTGATGTGTGGTGACAGGGCGACGCATGCTGAGGCCTTAAAACACTGTTGATGGAGAGAGCCACCTTTGAAACTCTTTACAGACCCATGCGGAAACGTTTTCCTTTGTCCTAAGTTTTCACTCTGAGTTTGGTTCTAGGTAAAGTTAAGAGCCAGTAGTGTTGAAGGTTGCACCCGGCCTCACAGGACCGAATAATTCAAAACCACAAATGTTTAATGATCAGACTGTTACACGGCAGCAGTCCAGGTTTTGCTACATTTTTCTGTTTGCATCGCCTGCTGGCTCGCTGGTCTGGCATTAACATCAGAAGTTACTCTTTTTGCAAAAACGTTCTTTTGAAGGAAAGCATGTAACATTTGATGTCTTCCACGTAAATAGTGGAGGCTGAATTGTTTGGGTTCATCTACATGTCTGAGTTACTGCTGAGAAAATAATCCTCTTCGTTTTTGTCTTCAGCCTTTTCACTCATTTAAATTCAAATAATTTTGAAATAAACATGTAGGTAAAGTTTTTGGGTGAATTTCACATCTGTAATCCCTAGGTGTTGAGTATAAACTGGGAGCATCAGTCACAGGACGTGTGAACTAGATGTGGAACACAGCGTGGTGCTGCAGGCCCCTTGAAGCTCTGGGATGTGAAGGGAACACAGTATGATGGGTGAAAGACTGTCAACTGAAATGGATCTGAATTGTTCTTGTTGGGATTACAGTATTCAGCTTGGACTTTTTCTCCTTTTCACTGTTTTCAGAGGAAACTTGTAAATATCACATTAAAGTGCATAGGTTCCTTTTGTGTCTGCAATAACCCAAAATAATAAGATCTACTTTTGGTTTTGACTACAGGTTATTCTTCAGTTCTGTAGACTTCTCAGCTCAAATGTAAAGACTTTACAAAGAAGTGTCTCATATAATCCTGCTCATTGCATTGAAATGATCATTTGGACCCCAGCAGTCAGATGAGGGGCAACTTTGCTTTAAGGGGATATTTATGAGTTTGTGTATGTATAAAAATGCAAAGACTTTTGTCCTGTTTAATAAACCATCCCCTGATTACTGAGTTGTGTGGTTTCCTTGTGCTGTTCCTGCACATGCTGCCAGGACAGCCTTTGAGTCCTTAAGAGCATCTCCATGGTCGACTCTTCCTTCAGCCAGCATGTCTGATTCAGCCGTTGCAGGGCTGCTCATTCCCGGTCCTTGGGATCTACCTTCCTTCCTGTTTTCCAGCTCTCCCTGTACTGCTTGCTGCTGATTCCCAGAAACCAAGTGTTTTTTCCATCGGAATGTGGAGAAATCTGATTGAGCTAATCAACAGGTATCATGGTTTAGAGATGTGGAGAACAGTTGGGGTGCTAGATCTCCAGGAATGAGCAACATCTTGTATTTTACAGTAGCAGCAACATAAGTCAAATTTCTGATGTGGTGAATCTTGCAAGAAGCATTTAAAAAACAACAGAGTCCTGTTTGAAGGAGGCACAATTTAGTGCTGTCTGTATTTTACCTCCAGAAAATATCTCCATGGTTTTGGGGTTTTTTTCAAACTCTTGCAATAGTTTCACACATTCATTTCAAACTGTGGAGTGTGCATGTTCTCCCCGTGCATATGCGTGGGTTTTCTCCGGGGACCCCGGCTTCCTCCCACCGTCCAAAAACATGCTTCATAGGTTCATTGGTCACTGTAAATTGTCCGTAAGTGTGGATATTTGTGTGTATGGGTGTGTGATTGTGGCCCTGCGACAGACTGGCGACCTGTCCAGGGGTGTCCCCTGCTTTTGCTCATTAGTGGCTGGGTTAGGCTCCAGCAGCCCTGTGACCCTGAAAGGAACAAAACAGGTAAATGGATGAATGACTTGCAATACGTACTTGAAAGTGAAAAATCCTAAATAACATGATTATTGGCACAAAGTTTATTTTGGCAGAAAAACGTCACACTACTGGACTAAAGTTTCACATTCATGCTTGGGAGTTTTTTTTGTGTTCATTGTGAAGTCCTGTTTCACTGAAATGAAATCCTGGCATCAATTTACAAAGAACAATATGTTCCAAACGTTAAAATTGATCAAAGTATAACAGCTGAGTACAGTGGTTGTATTCTTTCTACAATAGAAATGAAGTCTTAACCGATGCTTTTCTTTCCTAAGTCTCTTTCAGAAGTTCTCCTAAATGTTTGGTACCGAAAAGTTTATTTTCTTTCACTCTTCTGTTCATCTCAGTTTGCATCACAGTGGGTTCTAGCTCTGCTTTGATGCAGACAGAGAAAGTTTGAAAATATAAAGAAAAGTTGAAATGACTTTAAGGTTTGGTCAGTCTCTACTTATCCAGGAACAGCTTTATCCAAGATATAATTGAGAAAGTATTTAACCTGTTAGTATCCCTTTAGTCCTTGATATTTTAGCAAGATTTTTAACTTGAGCTTTTCAACTGAATGTATGGTAGTTTGCAATACTTTCTCAGCTACTCTCTGAAACGCTGTCCTTAATCATCACATTCACCTCTGTATTTACCTTTTGATTACAAAAAAATTCTTTTATGATGATATTTTGATCATTGACTTCATCAAACCATGTTTTCAGTTTTGATAGTGGTCAAAATAAAACACCAAGCAAGTGCCTCTGGTACAAAAAACCTCAGTGTCATCTGCAGAAACAAATGATTTGAATATGTCTGATACATTACAAATATCAGCAATATAGTAAATAAATCATTTTGGGCCCACTATTGATCCTTGATGAACTCCACAAGTTATTTTTTCTTGAACTAGGAGGACTCTATCTCCACAAACTGTTTAGATTTCTCATTTAGCTTTTTAATTAGCTTAGTTCAACACCTCTGACACCATACTGTTGCATCGATCCATCTTCTTAACCCACTGTATTGGGGTGATGCCAGAGCCTGTCCTGGCTACTGAAAGGCAGGGTACCCCCTGGACAGGTTACCAGCCGGTTGCAGGGTCACACTATCACATGCACATCTAGGGGCAATTTAGAGTCACCAATCAACCTATGTAGCATGTTTTGGACTGTGGGAGGGAGGAAGCTGGAGTCCCCGAAGAAAACCCATGCCTGCATGAAGAGAACATGTAAACTCCACAGAGAAAGAACCCAACCAGGGTTTGAACCTGTGAGACACAGCGCTAACCACTACACTACTGTGCAGCCTCATGTTGTTCCAATTTCTTTAATAAAATATTGTGATCTGTAGTGTCAAATGTTTTCTATGAAGTTGATACTTGTTAACGCTGTGGATCTTTTGTTTCTAAAGCCGTACTGACTGTCTATGAGTAAATTGTGTTAGCGCTTTTGATGCATGTCTGTCGAGTTTCACATAATCATAGAATTCTAATATTTATTCTTGAATGACAATTCAATGATGACAATTCTGAAACTTCTATTTATTATTTAATATAGAAAAATCAACCAAACTATTCAACCCCCCTTTCTGTTTCTCCCATTTGTCATTCAGGACAGCTTTAAGCCTCAGTCACATGCACCTGTACCGGTCAACCCCTGTACGGGTGCTGCAGGTTTTGGTTTGGGCCCGTAGAGGGTTGTCGAGAGCAGCCAACGTGTCTTACAGGTCCCCTGAGCCTCATACGGCTCCTATAAATTGAACGTATCTTTGTCGTGTGTGTGTGGCAAGTGCATCGTGAAGTATTTGTAAGAAAAATGTAAGTTACACAAACTTTTGATGTACAAGTGATGTAGTGGTACAGTGTCCGTACGCCACACACTAGTCGTTAGTAAGGTGTGAGTTGGATCCTTACTGATTGTGTGCAAATGCTGCACACATGGGAAACAGGCCTACTTCAGTGGAAGATTTCTTTAAAAAAAGGACATTACTCAAAGCCCATGTCTTATTTGAATTTCTAAAACATTTTCTGACGTCGGCTGCACGGTGGCGCAGTGGTTAGCGCTCCTGCCTCACAGCAAGAAGGTTCCCGGTTCAAGTCCTGGCTGGGGGACCTTTCTGTGTGGAGTTTGCATGTTCTCCCCGTGCATGCGTGGGTTTTCTCCGGGTACTCCGGCTTCCTCCCACCGTCCAAAAACATGCTTCACAGGTTCATTGGTTACTCCAAATTGTCCCTAGGTGTGAGTGTGCGTGGGTGTGTGATTGTGGCCCCTGCGACAGACTGGCGACCAGTCCAGGGGTGTACCCTGCCTTCGCCCATGAGTAGTGGGGTTAGGCTCCGGCAACCCCGTGACCCCGAAAGAGATAAAGCGGATTGGAAAATGAATGAATTTTCTGAACAAGAAAAAAGATCTTCATTGGCACCTTTATTTCCTTGTGTGATGTTGTTCCTTCATTGTTTTTCTTCTGTGTTCTGAGCCGTTTAGATTTACAAATATATATGAGGAAGGATTCATGCTGTATTGTTGCAATTCTTCCTGAAGGAAAGAAATTCCATTGAACCCTCAACTTCCGTTCTTCCCAATTTTATATTTAATTATTCTGGTGAGACTTCGTCACGTGACCCACCCTACTTCCTTTATCACTCCCTATTCCTTTTATTATACTTCCTTTACCGCCTTTATTGGAGGTGGTGCGACACCGGAAGACAGTCCAAATTAGGCTGGGTGGGCGGGTCCGCTTTGATTAAAAAGTGCGTGACCAGCGTCATGATGCATTCAAGTGAAGCTCTGAAATATAACCTTTTGTCATCGTGATGGACCTGCAGTAAAATGAATGGAATCCTAATTAATCCCAGGTTAATCCAATGCACTTGTTTTGTGAGCATGCGCATTACACAGCTGCTGCGCTGAAGAAGCCAGATCTCTGCAGATGGTCGTAAAGGCTCACGCACGTTCACCGCTACATCAATGTGTTGGTGGGATGTCCGACAGTCTTGAAGGCATCTCTCCTGAGCTTGTTAGAAGGGCATCCGCTCCATGCCAGTAGTCAGTCCCGGGCCTCCAGCCGCAGAGCCCCCAGAACAGTCATGCTGAACCCGCAGAGGTCCGTGAGCGAGCTGCCCAAGATGTCCGCCGCCAGCCAGGTGGAGAGAGCCGTGCTGGTAAGCAGCTCCGCCCGGAGGGGAACGGCTCCGGTAAAACCGAGGGAACGTCTGCGAGCGGGACTCGGTGACCTCCGAGACTCGCATGTTCACGCTGTGGACGCGCGGGACGCAGTCCAGTTGTGAAGGATGATCGTGTCTGAGCTGAGTCTGAAGTGACAGCAGCACGGTCACGTGACCGCAGGACTGTTTACCGGGAAGGCCGAGCAGCTGTGTCGCTGCGGCTCGTGCGTTCACACAGCTGTTGTGGTTCCAGGACTCAGCGCTACCGGTGACGATCTGCTGACAGGCACCTGCGGGAAGAACAGACAGAACCTTTACGCTGCAGAACCTTTAAGCTGCAGAACCTTAATGCA
>BSAI01000125.1:78617-143311 GCA_036245035.1 Adrianichthys oophorus
ACGCAGCAGAACCTTTACGCAGCAGAACCTTTACGCAGCAGAACCTTTACGCAGCAGAAGCTTCACGCAGCAGAACCTTCATGCAGAAGAACCTTCATGCAGCAGAACCTTTAAACAGCAGAACCTTCACGCTGCAGAACTTTCAGAACCCAAACCTAAAGGATTGTGCAGCAGTGTAAAGGAAGCCCAGAGTCAAAGCGTTCTGCTGTTCCATGTTCATGCTGCAGCTCTTCGTATTCTCTTCAGGAGGAGGAGTTCAACTGGCTGCTGAAAGAAGAAGTCCACGCCGTCCTCAAGCAGCTGCAGGATGTTCTGAAGGTAAAGGCTCCAGCGTGCACCACACTCTTTCTCTAGCTTGAAGTGGCTTGAAGATGAGGTTTGAGCAGACGACCTTTGTTGTTAAAGAAAATTGTTGGTGGGTGTCCCTCACAATCAGTGCTTTAGTTTGAGTGTCAACTTCAAATGTCAACTTCTGACCTGCAGAAAGGCCCCAAACAGAAGTTTATAAACCTCTGACCCGACACACCTGAAAGTTTCAAATTCTGTTTCCAGAACGGCTGGTCGGGGTTAATTAATCATCCATGGTAATGAACTCTGGGTTAATCATACGCAGATTGACAGACTGTTCTCATAGTTGTCATCATCAACACAAAGTGCTGTGATAGATGTGAGCGCTCATGAGTGAACACATCAAACCCGGCACTCCTCTGATTCAATCATCTCTGTCTAAAGCCAAAGGGAAGCAAACAAAAAGGCTGTTTTCTACTTGATGTTTGCTTTAACTTTGTTGAAGTTCTCTTTTATTGTTTTGTGAGAACACATCTACCAGAAGACAGCCAGATGAGACCATCGGGTAGAAAATCTTTTCAGTATGAACACGTTCACTATGTGAACACCAGCAGAAAAGAGGCTGATGTTTAGAAATGGATCTGTTAACGAGGGAAAGCATTTCAAAGAAGTTCATCAGAGAAACATCATGACAGAAAGCAGCATGAATTCTTTGTTCCGTCCACGTCAACATGAAGAAAGGAATATTTTAGGTGATTTTTTGTTTTAATCAAAGAAGATTCTGATCAGTGCTTTTAAGTGAGTTCCATGAATCCAGAAATGAAGGAAGAGTCTGAGAGCCTCTGCGGTGTCTCAGGTGGATGAGACGTTGATGCAGCAGACCCAGCATCACCATGCAAGCAAACTGCTCCAAAAGTGAACACTGCTGACCAACACTGTTGACCAAGCGGTCAACACAGTAAAACAGGTTGTGTAATGAATGTCCTAGGCCTTTTTCACAATTAGTGAATCGCCACAAGTAGATTCACAAAATAACAAGACTTTGATTTCATGCCGATAGGTTTGGCTTTAACAGTTTGCTGTGATGTTCTTGGCAGGAGGCATCTCGACGTTTCTGCATGCCGAGCCCGGGCCTGGAGAGTCAGCTGAAGCAAGAGAACTTTATCCTGGGCAGCTCAACGTAATGATCCATCTTTTTTTCTCGCCTGCCTCAGCTCCATTTACACTTGTCCAGAAAAAGGTCACCATTGTGTTTTCACAGCACCAGGGCAGTGCTGCAAACGGAGGTTTTCCTCCCCTCTGTCACTTGAATACTTCGGCATGTTGTTTACTTTAGAAAGAATGGAGATCAAGCTCTGAACTGCTGTACACATTCTGTATTTATTTCTACTTTAAAATGTGACTGCTGTTGCTTTACAGCATGGATCAGGTGAAGGGAGTGCTGACTCTGCAGGGGGAGGCTTTGACTCAGGCTGTAAGTCTGAACCTTTTGTCCACGCTCCAAGTTGGGACAGTGAACTGTTGTCACTTAATGTTTGACTTTTCTCCTCAGGACATTAACCTGAAGATTGCAAAGAGCAGTCAAGTGCTGCATTTTCAGTTCAGAGAAGACAAGCAGTGGAAACTGCAGCAGGTACAGTACATGTGTACTTTGACTCAATCCATTCTCGCTATTTCAACTGAAATGGTTTTTAGTGGAGAGAAACAATAGTTTGGTCATTGGAAGGTTGGAAAAACTCAGAAACAGTCAGCACAAGTGATGTAGCAAAAACATAGGTGGTGCAACAATAATGGAACAGGGGCTGTAAAAGGAAAAATAAAGGAGCGGAATATTCTAGGGCTTGTAACAAATAGGTCCAATTACAGCTGTAACCTGGGTTAGGAAGTGTGTTATGGTTTATGTGGTTGTTATTTCTCTGTGCTTTGAAGTATTTCTACCAAAGCTCTTAGCACTGCTCACACAAAAACACACACATTCACACACTGATGGAGTGTCTGTATCACTTTAACCACCAGATGCTTCTAACGCTCCAAGGTTTTGCTAAAGGACACCTAACCCTGAATGGGATTGCTAGGAACTGAACTGAAAACTCTTCAACGAGAAGAAGACTGCTCTACTTCTGAGCCTAAGACAACAAGTTAGCTGGGATGAATTATTTTTTGGAGGATGAGTTGCTCAGAAACATAAGTTGCACTATTTGCAGAAAAGTGGAACAGTTCTAAACAAATCTGTCATGTAAGGCTTAATGCTGCGCTCACATCAAATAGGATTTAGGTGTCAAATTCCCGTCCACTGCCTCTCTTTTAGCGTACACCCAATTTGCTGCTCGACTCTGTGTTCACAAACGGAACCAGTGGTCAGCAACCCTAAAGCCTCGTGTCCACTGAGTGGGACAGTCCGGTCCGCTATTTGGAGCATTTCCATTGTAAAATGGACCCATTAAACAAGACCGAACAGTACCCCTGTGGGGCCCCCCTCGGTCGTAGGTCCACAGAAAAGTGGACCTGAACGGTTGGGGCGGAGCCTCTGTAACTACCTGTTGATTGGCAAACAGTGATGACGACCTATAGAAAGTGCCAACAAAGCGCTCATAAGATAGTGCTGATGAGGTCAAGTTTTTTCCTTTTTACAGCGTTATTCCTCGTAGCTGCCCGCAATCGTCTTTCAAACAACATTATATTACTGTCATACACGCCGTACCAGAAATAAAGAAATAAAAACGAGGAGCTGCTGGATGACCATTGTTGTTGCTTTTCTAGTCGTCACACTACAATGATGCGAGCGGTCTACACCACGCACACGGCGTGAAAACAAACCACTCAGTGGAAGCAAGGCTTAACTGTGTGAAAACGCTTCCCAGAATTAACTGGACTGTACCGGACCACTCCTTACCGGACCGTACTGGACTGGACCGCTCAATGGAAACGAGGCTTTAATGTTCAAAGAGCCATACTGAACCAAAAACAAAAAACAAATTCTTCTTTACAAAAGCCTATATGAAGGCAGCACAGCCTGTAAGTGCTGATATACTGTATTTATCAATAAAGAAATCCAGTCTAGATCTCAATGAGCTATATTAGCCTACTATCAAAATGACTAAGTAGGCTACCAATCCATAATGATCATTCATGATAAAATGCTTATTTTCCCTTCAGCGCATCCTGGAGAGAAGGACACACCACGTGACTACTCTGCTGTACCACATCATGTTGAAATGTAATATTTATGATGCACCTTTTAAAATTATTGGAAAACATTTGATGTTTTTCATGTTTGTCCTCAAACAGTATTAAAACAACAAATAGGCTAAATCTTTCAATTTTCATGCATTTTTGAAAAGACTGCATGCAGCAAAGTGGCTGCATGCAGTTCTGGGGCTGCAGGTTGCCGACCCCTGAACTCGGCGCTCCCTTTGCTTCTGGGAGAAGTTATGGTCAAGTTTTGATCCTCATTGCAGCATGGAAGCATTGACTGTATATCTCAATAACACTGCATGGAAGACATGGATGACATTTAGAGTTCAGGAAACACATCTCCATGTCTGGGTTCAGGAGATCATTCAGTCTTCTTTTATAGTGATCGTTAAAATCTACTGAAGGAGCAGCATCTGAATGACGGCGCTATCAGCGGTACTCTCGTCTCTGTAACCCAGTATGATGACTTGCTGTCCTGCAAGAAAAAAATTAAACCAAGAATAATATTGTCTCAATGCAAAGGAGAAAAATATCATGAAGTGCAGAAGAACAATCAGATTTTCCTCCATTCTAGTTTCTGTAAGTAGCAAATGCTGATATACTCCTTTAACAGGTGTTAGCGGGAAACAACCGTTAAAGGACAACTGGTTGATAATGGGAAAATAACAAATATATGAGCCTATTTATGTTTGAAACAAAACCACACATAAGTCACTCCTAAGTGTAAGTCACACCCCTGGTCAAACTACGCAAAGAAACAGGACTCAGAAAAATACAGTTATATCTCAAAACATCCTTCTGGTCCTTTCTCAGATCCAGGATGCCAGGAACCACGTGAACCAAGCTCTGCAGCTGCTTAGCAGCCGAGATGAAACTTATCACTTCAAGACTGGGGCTGAGGTCAATAAGGTCAGTAACATCTGGTCCCTGTAGCCAGTGTTATGTCCAGATCATTTTCACTGAGATGCCCAAGGCAGATGGTAAAGCTAATGTGTGTTGGTCATAGCATTTAAACTCGTTTGGTTTGATGTGGCTAAAAAGTGTAAGATTGATGCTTAATGCAAAGTCTCACTTTTAAAACACCCAATTATAAGAAAGATGGCAAAAATCCAAGTTCAATTCAAAACCCTTTTTGCATATTTTCCTTTTGTCCTTTTAGCCTATTGCTTACAAAATGCTGCAAGTCATTTTAAAGTTAGAGAAACCCTACAGAATCAGTTCTTTTCTGACTGTTTTCACAGATTAAAAACCAAACCTCAGCAGCTTTTTCTCTAATGATAACAACAACCAGCTCCTGTTGGTTCAACGCCGCCCCCCCAGACTGCGACGTCTGCTTCACCTCATTAGTTTCCTGTCCAGTTTTTTTGTGCAGTCAGTGAAAGTCATCACACATTAGTATCAACTACAAAGAGGTTGTAGAAAGTTGTGTTGTTTAAAAATCAATATCTTGAGAAAACTGTTGGTGACGAGTCAGGGGTCAGGGGTCAGGGGTGAGGCTCCACACCTTACTTCTTCACCTGTAGTGTTTTGGAAAAAGGCAAAGTTTGCAATTTTGACTTTGGAGAACGTCAAGAATTCTTAAAATCTTCATAAAATCCCTTTTGTCACAGATCTATGGAACATTATCTAATTCTAAACATATGATCACATAGTATCAAATGATGCTTTGCGGTCATGGCTGCACATCACTACAGGCTGGTTCAAGTTACACACACATTAAAGTGGGTTCAAACTATTTTGATCAGACATCAATATTTAGTTCAGTGTCTAGAAATGGCAGAATGAGTCTCGTTCAGTTGTTTAGCCTTCATTCCTGTGTGGTATGGGCTGACAAGTCTGAGCATCCACAAATCAGTGCAGGATTTTCTGGAGGTGTGAGCAAGAAAGGATTATCACCACCCTACCCCATCCACACTCATCCAGATGAGCTCCTGTCCAACTCTTCTTTTTGTCTCTGCTGTAGCTCATGGATGCTGTGATGCTACAACTGACTCGAGCACGAAACCGCCTCACCACTCCCGCCTCCATGACGCTGCCGGAGCTTGCCACAAGCGGTCTAATGGTACTGTCCTCAAATGTGTTTAATGTAAAAGTGTTAAGTTGGCAAAATGATGCTTTGAAGGCAGCGACTGGCGAACATTCAGGAGAGCAAAGACGTTTTTGTCAGTCACAGATGAGTTTGGTCTGTGATGTTCATCATAGAAACACTTCAGCTGTGAGAAGCAGCATGTAAACCAGCAATCCAGGAAATCAGATTGTATTATTTAAATAATTTAGTTGTATGATAGAAGCATAAAATAGGTTCAATAATAAAAGTTTGCCTCAATATTTTAGACTAAAACCCTGGTTGTTAGTGACAGAGGTCAAAGGTTTTACCAGGTTTGAACTCTGTTGATGTTATTTTGGTCCATTCCTCCATACAGATCTTCTCCACAGCTGTGATGTTCTGGGGCTGTTGCTGAGCAACACAGACTTTCACTCCCTCCTCAGATTCTTTGTTGGACTTAGAAATTGGCTGGAACGCTCCAGAACCTTGAAATGTTTTTATGTAGACACTCTTTGGTTTCCTGGGCGATGTGTTTGGATCATTGTCATGCTGGAAGATCCAGACATGTTTAATCGTCAGCTCTCACTGACGGAAGGAAGTTTTTGTTTAAAATCTCACCAAACACGGCCTCAGATCAGTTGTCCTGGTCCCTTTGCAGAAAAACAACCCCAAACCACAATGTTTCCACCTCCATGCTTCACAGTGGATATGATGTTCTTCAGCATTCTGTCTTCCAAACATGGTGAGTGGCGTTTGACCTTCTCCCAGTCCTCCTCTGGATCATCCAGATGGTCTGTGGAGAACTTTAGACACAACTGGACATATGCTGGTTTAAGCAGGAGGACCTTTGGAGAACTGCAGGACTGGAATCCATACTGATGTAGTGTGTTACTATAGTAACCTTTGTTACTGTGGATCCAGCTCTCTTCAGGTCAGTGACCAGTTCCTCTGTGTAGTTCTGGATTGTTTCCTCACATTCTCCAGATCATTTGTTCCACCAGCTCAGATCTTTCATGGAGCTTCAGTTGGACGGAGATTGTCTTTCATTTTCTAATAATTGATCCAACCGTTGATCTCTTCTATCGGAGCTGATTGCTCATGGTAGATTGGTTTATCCCAGTCTTGTTCAGGTCTAAAATCTTGTCCCTGGTGTCCTTCAGCAGCTCTTTGGTCTTGGTCATGGTGAAGAGGTATCAGTCTGACTGTTTAAGGGTGTGGACAGGTGTCGTTCAGAGTTGATCAATTTCCTTCAAAAAGAGTGGGCAACTGTCCTAGAATTGAAAAATACTCCTGACATTACACCATGTGTTCTTTGGGACTGGGCAAAAGGAAAGGCAGTGATGGCCGAGAAAATAATTTCTTGCTAAACATATAAAAAACACAAAGAAGAAACAGATTTATTTGAATTAGAAAACAATCCAAATTCTGGAGGCTGCTTATGCTGCTTCTGCACAGGAACACATTCTGGAGGATCTGAGGAAACTAATGTTTTAGTTAAATGACATCATCAATAAACAAACACAATTACAAAGACTTTGATTTGAAAAAATTGAAAACTCAGATCTGGCAACTTTCTAGCTAATCAGCTTAAAATTAATAAAGAAAAATCAACAATTACATCTATTATAGACCACACAGGAACTGTCACTCACGACCCAGTTAAAATCAATAAAACGTTTAAAGATTTTTATAAAAACCGATACACATCACAGGTCAATCCATCAGAACAAAGTATTAACTCATTTCTTAATAATGTAACTCTACCCAGATTAAATGAGGATCAAAGCTCAAACTTAGACTCTCCGCTCTCATTGGCTGAACTTGAAGCTCTGTTACTGATGCCCAACAACAAAGCTCCAGGGCCTGATGGCTTTCCTGCTGAGTTTTATAAAGAATTCTGGGAACAGCTGGCACAAACTTTTTATAAAATGGTTACTTTTATCAAGGAAAGCCAATCACTGCCACCTCACATGAATTCAGCTAACATCATCCTCCTTCTCAAATCAGGAAAAGATCCCATAATTCCTTCAAGCTATCGCCCCATTTCTCTAATCAATGCAGACGTAAAAAATTATTTACAAAGCCCTCGCGCAGAGAATGGAAAAAATCCCTCCTCATATAATTCATCATGATCAAACTGGATTCATCAAATGTAGACACTCAAGTGATAACATCTGCAGACTTGTTAACATAATAGATTTTGCCACTATTAAAAACCAGGAAACAACCATACTCTCATTGGATGCTGAAAAAGCATTTGACAGAGTAAACTGGAAGTTCCTCATTGCTGCCCTCCATAAGTTTGGGTTTGGGGAATCCTTCATTGATTGGATTAAAATATTATATCCCAACCCAAATGCATCAGTCAGAACTAACAAACAGACTTCTGACAGGTTTTTTCTTGGTAGAGGGACCAGACAGGGTTGTCCACTGTCCCCCTCTCTTTTTGCTATATTTATTGAACCTTTGGCCCCAACAATAAGACAGCGCGAGAGCATTAAAGGAATTACAACAAAATACAGTAATCCTAAAATTAGTCTTTATGCTGATGACATATTACTTTTTCTAAACAATTCACATTCCATTAGTGAAACAACAACAATTATTAATGAATTTTCCTCTATCTCAGACTACTCATTTAACTGGAACAAATCAGTTTTATTGTCACTGAATGGTAATGCCGAGCAAACGACCTCAATCCCAGTCAAATCAGGCAATATCAAATATCTAGGTATTTATTTCTCCCCAAAACTATCAGAACTGGTGCAACTAAACTACACCCCATTACTGAAAAGTATACAGGACGATCTAACCCGCTGGGTCAACCTGCCTCTGTCACTCATGGGTAAGATAGCCACAGTAAAAATGAACATTTTACCCAAAGTTAATTATCTGTTCTCAATGATCCCCACACAACCACCACTAAAATGGTTCCAAACATTAGACTCTGCCATATCCAGCTTCTTATGGAACAATAAACCTGCAAGAATTAGTCTAAAAACTTTAAAATCTAGAAAAAGCTGTGGAGGCTTAGAATTACCTAACTTCCATAACTACTTTCTTGCCAACAGACTGCAGTACCTCTTAAGATGGATTAAAAAACTATCCAGAAACCAACCCATGGATGGATCTGGAACAGGCATTTTGTGGAAAGATTAACTTGTCAGATCTACCATTTATAAGCCCAACAATAAAAAAAACATGACTGCTACCAAAGTAGTAATATAAGTACTACTTTAATAGCCTGGTGGGATTTTCTTAAAATGTCAAACTCTTCACTACTACCATGCAAAATGACACCCATCTGGAACAATCCAGACTGGGGCTTGCCCTGGGGGCTCCTCTCTCTTTGTGTGGGGTGAGGGCTGTGGGGCCTGGGCGGTTGGCTTTCAGGCGGTGGGGCCTCTACCATGGGGAGACTTGGGCACAATGCTGGGGGGACGGACGGTTGTTTCACCATCGGGGGTCAGTTTGACCTTCCCGACCTTCCCTCCTTCCTCATACGACCACTTATTAGGTTGAAAGGGGGGGCGTGCTTGCGGAATACCTCGAGGCAGGGAGAGGGATCCCTTAGTCCTCTAGCAAGTCCATGAGCGGGGGATCATATTCCATCTGAGCCTGGAGGGTGTCTGTGTCCTTGTGGTGCGGGTTCTGGTCCTTACCCTCGGGTGCCGGGCCCCTTCTGGGTCACAACATTAGGAGAGCCTGGTCAGGCAATGTACACCTTCAGGGACCCCCACTTCTCTTGGTCATCCCTTTTCTAGATGGGGGTAGCTGACCCCCATCGTGCTCTCTTCTGGATCTCCGCAGCTGCCTGGAGCTTTGGAGCGGGTCTCCCGTGGGGGGCCCGGGCTCGTACCCGGGGCTGGGGTGGGGGGATGCTCAGAACTCCTGGGTGGTGGTGGGCGGCTTGTCTGGGGTGGTGGGGCTCTCGGGGGTGGGGCCCCGCGCTGGGCCAACTGGCGCGGTGGGAGGTCTGCTCTCCTTACTGGGCTGGGCCTTGCGCTCTGCGCTTCCGTACCTCACTGCGCTCGGGTGTTGGGGGCCCGTGTGGCCCTGGTCTGGGTGCTTGGCCAGGCTGCCTGGCGGGTGGACCTCCTCCGTTGACCCCACAGTATGGGTGCGGGGGTGGGCTCTGGTCGGCGCTGCCGCCTCGGCGGGTGTCTTGGTGTGGGGATGGCTGGGAGTTCTCTCTCCTTTTTTGTGCGTTCCATCATCCACTTCAGCTTAACATAACATTCATCTGAGTACAGGCATCGGCTCACCTTTGCACCCTCAAATAGTGTGCGTGACAGAATGTGTTGGTTGGTATGCACAAGTGTGCGTGTGAACTGGATGTGGACAAGTTTGTGAACACTTTTGGAGCCGGCAGGTATGTTTGTAACAACTGAGTGTGTGGACAGGCCCCGCCCATTTTAGACCAACACTCACTATTGTAATGGGTATAAGCTCCAGCATTTTGTTGCCTGTAGATTTACAACTCTACCTTCCCTTCCCAGTAGTCCTTCTCTAAATTCTATAATCCCCCCCCCCCAAAAAAAAAAACAACCTCCTTTTCCCCCTTTCCTTTTCCGTCCGGTCCAACAAAAAAGACATACAAAAAAAAATCAATATTAATAAAGTTTGGTTTAAATTACAAAAGGGGCTTATACCAACATACATTTTGTGTTCGCTATGATTTATAAACCCCGATTGTAAAATCTGTCTAATACAACACTCTCAGCTCATATCTGTTTGCTCAGCTGTTGGACAGGACAAGTTTAAAAATATATATATATTGCTACTCCTCTTTTGCTTGTTGAATATGATGTGGATATACTTGACCGACCCACTTTCTCTTGAGTTTTTGAAGCTCTTCATCGTTAAGATGAGTTTCTTGTACAGGAGCTAAATTCCCTTTCTCCTTCTTGAACCAGGTTAGTATCTTTTTGCATTTAATTGCATTATTAATTCCTTTTACATTGAAAGAAATATACTTGGTCTTACTCATGACTCAGAACAAAGTCTTGCCACCCTTTGTGTAAAATAACCTGTAGAAGAGAAAAAAAATCCAGACTGGATTACCAAACAAATAATCTACACAGCACAAAGAAGAGCCTGTTGTACTGGTTACCAGTTTGAACAGCCGTAGAAGTAGAGGGATAAAACGGACTCCTTGGAACTAAGAGAAAACAGTGCTTGTTGTGAACGCACTCTAACGGAAGTTAACCGACGTTTCATCATAAGCACACAATTCCAACACTCCCCACCCATCCTTTCAAAATAAAAGTCTCCCAGTGTTTCAAATTAGAACGATAGAGGTATCAGCCGCAGAACTGAGCTCATAACAATTAAACTAAATTATGTTGAGTTTGCTTATAAAGCAGACAAGCAAGACAAATACATATTCATACAGCAGCACAGTAGTTCTATTTCTGTCCTGATATTTACTCAAACAGTGCTTCAATATTTGCATGGACAGCACTCACGGCATCCTCCGCATCCTCAAATGAGTTTCTTGTTGCTGTAAGAGAAACGAAGAGTCGCTGGGTATTGCATCCTGATAATTAGTTTCAGGCAGACTGCATTAAACTTTCTTTATGCTGAAGAACAGGTTGCCGGATGTCTTGGCATGTGTTAATTGTTGCTCCTTTGAAGAATAATTTCTGCTTTGTACTGAGGACAATCACCCTCATGTCATCCAGCAGGTAATGGAGTTTCATAATCACAGCCCTAGGAACACCAGGTTTTGGTTGTCCATGACTTTGATGACAGCCTTCTAGATGAATCCTGCCCTTCTTTGTTTCCATATTGAACAGTTTAGGCAGACGGTTTCAAAATAAGTGACTGCATTCTTCCCCTCGATTCCTTCTTGAACTCCATAAACACGGATGTTGTCTGATCTGAACTGTAGTTTTAAACCAAATCAGGAGTCAGTACTAAAGCTGTCCTCAACTACCCTCCTCCTCACATGACAAGTCATTGAGGATTTACGTTCATCCACCACACTGGAACACAAACACTCACCTGAGCACAGGTGTCAGATCACCTTTGCACAAATAGTATGCATGATGGAATGATGCATGCTTGTGACATGTGTGTTTTTGTCTGCATGAGTATGTGCGTGTGAGCTGTAGTTGTTTGTGTACATGTTGACATGTTTGTGTGTGAACATTTTTGGAGCCAACAGGTATGTTTGTAACATTTCAGTGTATGTGGGGACAGGCCCCGCCCCTAGCCTCTACACCTGACAGTAATGATGATAAATCTCCAGGAACTTGTTGCTTTGTGTGTGTCAGAAGGTTCAAAAGCCTCTATTGTAACAGTAAAATCTGTCCAACCTAAGAGGCCTTCAGCTCTCATCTGTTTGCTCAGCTGCTGGATAGGACAAGTGGAACAAACAGAAACCAAACAATGATTTTCTGAATTTTTTAAACTCTCTCAGTTGAAGTGTTTCTGTGATAAAGATTACAGAGCATCTGAAACATGGAACTGTGAAAAACAAAAAAGAACTCAGGGCACACCAGCGCTCTGGATGTAAAGCTGCTCCTGCCCTATCATATTGTGATTCTTCCATTTCCTGTATGCTCCTGCAGAAAATGTTCAGCCCTCCAATGCCAGGAGATGTGATGATCAATTTTTACATAAATCTGAGTAAGCTGTGCCTGACTGTGTACCAGCTGCATGTGCTGCCTCCCAACACCACCAAGGTGAGAGGATCAGAGAGCATGCAGGGTGAAGCTGCACCGCTGCTCTCCTGACACTTTCTCCTGTCCGTTAGAATTTCAGACCTTCTGGAAGCTCTGTGCTGCACAACCCCGGAGCTATGTTGTAAGTCTACTTTTTCCAAGCCTGTCTCTAACTAATGCTCTTTCTAGTCTTTGTTTTTCCTGCTAACAAACACTGCAATGCTTCAGAGCACTGAGTGAAACCCCGCAGCTCTAGAGAGAATCATCGGGTCTGCTTTTCTGACATGAACTTCTGAGTGATAATCAGAACTGTGTAAAACAGCCCACAACAAAAATCTGTGAAAAAGCAGTGAGACGAGCCACACTGCAAGCCGTGTGCAGCTTTTGTTTTCCAAACGGCAGCAGACTGCCCTCCAGCCGAGCACAGACGGCAGTCTCACACTCATGTTACACTTTTCATCCTTTATTCCTGCACTCACATGTTTTTGTTTATTCTGAAAGGGTGTTTTCTAAAGGTGAAGGGTAATTTTTGCCAGACCTCCTCCTACCATTCACTCTGCTCACTTCTGTCTACAGTGAGCTCAATAACAACCGCTTTGAGGTGAGCCACGTGCACAAGGTGGAATGCGTGGTTCCCTGGCTCAATGACACTCTGGTGTTCTTCACCATCTCCCTGCAGCTCTGTCAGCAGCTCAAGGACAAGGTGGGTTCTGCACTTTAAACAGAAAAGAGTCTGTGATGGGTGTGACTGCTACATCCACAGGTTTTTTTCAGGTGCATTATGACAGCAAGCAGGAAATATTTAAACAGAATTGAAATCATTTGAAATAAAGGAGTTTGTGTTGAAATTCGAGTTCTTCTGGTTGGAGGTGAAGGCAGACTGATGCAGTCATGATGCAGCAGCCTGACCTGTGAAGCTCCCATGCTGCTAACTGATAACTGGATTTCAGAAAAACGTGGGCAGAGATCCTGCCAAGCACGTCACAGCACATGGAAACAAACACATCTGAGTCTTGACGTCAGAGCTCCTCTGGAGCTCGTGGCGTTCTGATGAAATGTCTCTTCTCTTACCTGCAGATATCCGTCTTTTCCAGTTTCTGGAACTACAGGCCTTTCTAACGCTTGTTCCATCTAATCCAGAGTGGCCGTCCACTGGGGTGTAGGATCACGCCAGCTTTGTGTGTGCGTGTGAGTGTGTGCACACTCATGGATGTATGTGTGTGTTCATTATCTTGACTCCTTCACAACTCGGATCATCAGAAGCCTTCCTCTACTGTGTGGGATCAGGAAGTTAGCTACAGAATCTCTGACCCCCCCAGCACAGAGGATCCATAGCTAACACTGTCACTGATGCTGCTGATGCTTGAATCCTTCATTTATGAACCCTGAAGTGTTGATCAGGAACTGAACCTCCTTCTGGGATGAAAAACATTCCTGCAGAGACGAAGCTTCACTAAGACCCTCTGCCATAAAACAGGAGTCTGTCTGTGGCTGTCAGCGGTTTAACCCCCTCAGCGGCACATGCAGCCCCCCTGAGTTTGTCTCTGGTAGCTCAGCTGTTCATTTCAAGTCGAAGTTACTTTCATTTTGTCCTAATACTAACATCAGAGCAGATGATATTCAGAAACATGTCACCAAAGTCTCTGCTCCTCTGTGAACTCTAAACGTTAGGATTAGGAACCCCCCCATGCAGAGGTTCCACTCAAAAGTGAGGAGTTGCTCAGATTCAGCATGTCCTGTAATCAGGAAAAACTGCTGTGAATGCTGCGATGGTGATAGAAAAAAGGTTTTGTCTCCTGCTGAGACGGACTAAACATGATGGACCACTTCAGTATACGTTCAAACAGAAGACATGCTCTGAGACCCTGATGTCCATGCTCAGACCCATTCTCTGTGCAGACCAGTTCTCCCCTCGGCACTTTCTGAGGGGGGGGGTTACACAAAACAGTCTACTCCACCTGCTGAGATGAAACACCTTGTCTCCCTTTTCTTCATCCAACTTCCCACCAAGCCTCTTTTACTGCACCTCTGAGAAGAGACTGCAGAAATGAGAGGCTTCACACTACTTTCTACATCCTCACATGTTGCTGTGTTTCAGCATCCTGCTGCTGGTGACAGCAGTTTGCAGCTCAGCAGCACAGAGACAGAAAAGAGACTGAAAGACCCAAAACTCAGAGGTCAATGGACTTTGATTTTTGTAACTCTGGAGGGGTTTCAAGAACCTCCATCTATAAAACGAGGCTGAAGTTTGAGTCCTTCAATGAGGAAGAGTTTATGACGTTTAGCGTCTCCAGAAGAAGTCTTCATGGTGTCACACATCCAGGTCTGTTAGAGTGGGGAAACAGCGTGGGGGCGGGGATGGTGTCTTTCTGGAAGATGAAATGATGTGAGGAAGAGCAGCACCTGCTCCTCTTCCTCTCCCACATGACCTGCTCAGAAATGTGGTACTGCTCAGTCATCCGTTCTTCACCAAAGTGAGTTCTGATCTTTTGGAAACTGAACCAACTTTCCAGATTAAACCATGAAAGAAGTGACTGTAATAGAGAAGATTATCTGGATGACCTGCCCTCAATGAAACCACTGATAAGCTGCGTGTCTCTGTGCTTGTACTTATTTAATCCTGTCAGGATCCAATGAGTGTTGTGTTTCCAAAAACTGTTAGTGATGTCAAAAGTGGAAATGATTAATTGTGCAATAAAGCTGCTAAAGCAGGTGTCTCACATCAGCATTTCTGTCACACTACGGCTTTGCCATAAAGCCATCTGAGAAACACAAGTGACTTCATGGAGACAAACCAAACAAGATGGCCTGGAAGCAAACTGGTTCTTTTTGAATTGGTTCTTTTAGTAACCTCAAAGCAAAACCTTCAGTTCATTTGACTGAAAATTTGCACGACCTCCAGGGAAACTGGAGCCATAAACAAACCAAGTCTGTGAGCAGGTAAACTTTTTAAGGGAAACAAATCCCTTCTAAAAAAGGCCTTGTTGAAGTAGCAAGAATCGGGGACTTGAGGGACTTTCTGGAAGCAGTTGAGGGCTCAGACTGACCTTTTGTCTCGCTGAGCTTCACGCTGAGAGCATGAAAGATGGAACACCAAAACAGCTGCCTGTGATGTGTTTGTTGGAGAGTTGACCAGACCAACTACACTACTGAACTACACTTTGATTTGCAACCACTTATGGGATATGTCTTATCAGACTATGCAGATGTACAAATTTAGATCACTCTGATTTCTGATTTGGACTGAAAACGTTCTTTCTTAAAACCTTTCCCCTCTCACCTATAAGTGGCTTCATCAGTCTGAGTGGTTCTGGGTTCAAGCCCCATAAATATCCTATAGACCCCATTGCAGTGAAGTCATGCGTGTCCATCATTTTGGGAGTCACGCATACATTCGCTTTAGAGTGCAGGACTACCTGGTGCCCTGGATTTACAACCAATTCAAGACTATTTATGAATTCACTGTTCTGATGATTAAAATGTGGATGGTTTATGAAAATAAATAGCCTATAGGCTGCTTGTGTCCAAGACACACCTGCAGAGATGAACATACAGTTTCACTGAATAACACACACATATCCAGCCTGTCTTTATTTGAAGTTACAGCCGAAGCACAGTAGAGATGAACAGAATAACAATATTAAAGCACTGAACAGAAAAAAGACAAATGAGGACATTCTGAAGAGTTAAAAAGGAGAAGTAAAAGTAAAATATAATAAAGCTCAGTTTAAGGTTTAACAATTACCTCCATACTTAAAAGAGCTAGAAAAAAACTAGAACCTAAGAGAACTCTGATTTGAAGATAAGAAGGTACAAAATTATTTCAAACAAACCAGAAGGTCACCAGAAACTTGGGTGTAGTGATGGACACAGACCTATTATTTGATAAACACATTAAGGCAGTTACAAAATCAGCCTATTATCATCTCAAAAATATTTCAAGGATTAAAGATCTGATATCCAAACAGGACCTGGAAAAACTAGTTCATGCTTTCATCTTTAGTCGATTTGACTACTGTAACAGTGTTTTCACAGGAACCAAAAAAAATCAATCAGGAAACTACAGCTTATTCAGAACTCAGCTGCTCGTGTTCTCACAGGAACCAAAAAAGTAGAACCACATCAGTCCAGTTCTGAGGTCTTTACACTGTCTGCCAGAGAATAGACTTTAAGGTTATGCTACTGGTTTCTAAAGCTTTGAATGGTTTATCACCAAAGTACATGACTGACCTCCTGACCCAGTATAGACCAGCCAGACCTCTCTGCTCATCTGGATCCAGTCTGTTGTCAGTTCCTAGAGTCCAAACTAAACATGGAGAATCTGCATTCAGCTTCTATGCTCCACAGATCTGGAACAGACTTCCAGAAAGCCTTAGATCACCTGAAACACTCAGAGTATTTAAATCCAGATTAAAGACCAACCTGTTCTCAGCTGCATTTGATTCATTTGGATTCAAATGTTTAAATCTGCTGTTTATCTGTGCTTGATTTAAATTCACTTCTTTTTAACTTTCTTTAAATGTTATTGTAATGATCAATGATGTTTCTTTTGATTGTTTTCTTTCTTTTATGTTTTATGTAAAGCACTTTGAATCGTCTTTGTACGTGAAATGTACGGAACAAAGAAACTTGCCTTGAAATATGTCAGTGTTGAGGGAGAAACTCTGCCCACCATCAGTACCAATCATAGACTCTAGAATCATACATTGTATGTCTATGGTACCAATGGATATCAGCTGCTTTAGTCCCGATTGATGGCCTAAAAAAGCGTCTAATTACCCAGGAAGCTCACACCTCGAGATGGGCAGGAACAAAGAGCTCTCCCTAGATCTTAAATTCACTCATTCATTATCTTAAATTCACAATTTGATGGTTATAAACCGTTTCAGAATGCTAAATATTCTAGTGAGCACCATGTGGGCTCCCATCCAGACATGGAAAAAGCATCGCTTCACCATAAACCAGCCATGATCAGGTGCTCATGGCACAATTATCAAATTATTTGCGAAGTATGAGTTATTTTCTTAAGCTCATTTTCCTACCCTGAAGTAAGACGCTACAATCTCTGAAGCTCCGCCTTACACTCCTAATGGGTTCCGCCCATTTCATGATGTCATCCTAGAGCTGGCCTCGGCAGGTTGTTTGTGTTTCACCCACAAAAACAAACACATCAGAACTTTTGCAAAGATGGATGTGCATACCGTATCTCCTCCAATAGTGGCTGGTCTCCAATAACCGCCGGGTCTAACAGGTGCTTGTTGCTCTTAGACAGCGGTCTCTAATAGTGGCCAGGCTCCTTTAAGATCTGCCCATCTTCCTCAGGTCGTGCTGTCACCAGTGCAGTCTGTGGTATTTGTGTTGTGAGCCAGCGTAGCGATGGTCAAGAAACGCTCATTCAATTTAGTGTTTAAACTCCATACGGTGGCATACGCCAAAGAACATTCTGGTGAGGAATCTGCACCACATTTTGGGGTGGATCCTAAATGTATCCAAGAATGGTGCAAGCAGGTAGTGATATGGAGAAGACAGCTGCAGAAAAATAATCATTTCCATAAATCCTAAAATGTTCATCTGGTGATGTCTGCATTTTGTGACCAAATTTCCCCGCAGAAAGAACCCAATAACTATCACCATTCGGTCTGTGATGGAATAAACGCTGGTCTCTAATAAATGCCGGGCTGGCTACTAGAGGAAGAAATACGGTATTGTCCATATAAACTGTAAGTGTTTTGCTGACCACCACTAGCTCCACAGAGAAAGTGGGCATGTGCATTAGCCTGGGGGCGGTGCTGGCATCGCAGATTCTTCCTGGAAGAGGCTGTTCCCCTGCATTCATACGTATGAACGTGGAGATTCTGATGGATTGGAAGGGGCTGGTGCTCAGAGAGCAAAATTTTAGAGGAAGGCACAGAGATGCATTAATGGATCAAAATCCCGCTTTGGGTTTTTTTTTTATGAGGAATTAACATTATAATACGCCTAAAAGCTTAAAACATGATTTGCATGATATTGGCCCTTTAACAAAACGAAAATTACAATAAAATGATAAAGACCAAAAGCAGAAATGTATGCAACTGTGCTCAGAAATAAAATCTTAAATAAACAGATCATTGGGGTGAGGGTGTGGGGGGATTCTGTGTGCAGTTCCATTAGTCAGGTCCAGTCAACATATGTGTAAGGATGAACATCAGGGCTCCAGAGCCATGTTCACCACCCCACTCTTCTGTCTGCGAGGCTGTTAAGGAAAGAAACAACAAGGTTTTTTAGGTCAACTACCATCTCCAGAGAACAACACAGTACCGCATAAGCCTGTTCTGCAGAAGCGGATTTCTCTGCTTCCATCTGTGGAACAGAATCAACAGAACATTGATCCAAGAACACCAGTAGATCTACAGAAGCGTGACCGCATTTTGGTTTGTTGAAAGTCCAGACCTCAGCCCGATTCAAGACAAGGCTGTGACTGAACATTTGGCGTCTCCATGCTCTGCACTGTCAAAATGAAATGAAATACTCTTTTTCATTGATCACTCAACCACTCAAAGATGACACAAGTTAGTAGCCTTGCCCAAGAACACATCGGCACTAAACCGAAATTCAGCGATAAACTGAGCGGAACGCCTCCTCTGCCCCACTTTGAAACAAGTTGAGTTTGAAATCAAGACCTACAACAACCAGATGATGGTTATTATGTATCACCCACCCACCAAAAGGCACGATTCTGTTCCATGCAGTTTCATTTCCCTTAAAGAAAAAGTGTCATCCAAACCAAAAGATAAATAGAAATGAACCAAACTTGAACCTGTCAGAAGCAGTAACTGTCCTGGTTCTTTCCTGAAGTTGGACTTTCTGATGTTGGAGTGAGCAGTGGCTGACCTGCATGACTAACAGACTGAGGAGAGGTTACATGAAAACGGACCCAACTCCAGTTCCTTTTGTTTTTAAACCTAACAGCGGGAAAACCTGCTGTTTGCCGCTGGCGGCTCCGGTAGTGATCTTTCCGCCTCTGGTCTGGGTGAGCGGTGTTGGGTTGCCCAGGGCACGGACCCTCTTGATCTGGTTCTCTGGGAGATCCTGACTGTCACTACCGCCTCGCCTTCAGCTGGGGGTGATCAGGCGCTCCCTCTCTTTTGTTTTATTCCCTACATTATCATCTACTAACACCACCATTCACCGTAGAACACAGACACTAGACTGAGCAGGTGCCGTCACCTTTGCGCAAAAAGGATATTTGTATGTGTGCAGGAATGTCATATGCTGGACGTGTTTTTTGTATGCATCTATGGTGCAGTGGTAGGACGTCTGATTGGAAGATTGCAGGTTTGATTCCCACCTTGCCCTCCCATGTGTCGAAGTGTCCTTGAGAAAGACACTGAACCCCATATTGCCTCTGGTTGGCGCCAGTGTTCAGCAGAGGAGCCGCCGTCAGTGTGTGGATGGGACTGTGACTGTAAAGCGCTTTGGGCCTTCAATGAAGGCAGAAAAGCGCTCAACAAGTGTACACCGCTTACCATTCATGAGCTGATCTGCATATATGTGTACGAACATGTACGCTTGTAATATTTGAGTGTGTGGATAAGTGTCTGTGTGGACAGGCCCTGCCCTTTTGGAAAATATCTACAAGCAAAAGTTATAATGATAAACGCCATTTGTTCACAATTCTACGCCATCCTCTGTGTTTCTGTATTCATCCTCCAAGATCTATAGTCCATTTCCTCCTCCGTGAACCCATGTCCCCCATTTCTCATATCCCAATGTCTGTTGGCTGTTCAGTCAAGCCTGAAATGATTCATAAATCTATCAAGATTTGAATCTAATTTTTGTTCCAGTGTAAATAATGCTGAGATCAAATTGATCAAAGAAACTTGCTGGTGAGGTCAGAGTTTGCCTATGGTGTGAATCCTTTTAGACTGGCTATGAATATCAAGACTTTATTGATGGAAAATATGGAAGACAAGAACAGCAAGGATGTTTTCTAACATCTTGTTTTCTTAAAATAACTACTTAGATATTACAACTGTTTCTTGAGATACAGGAATACACTTCTTTCATTGGAGAGAAGTAGCAAAAGTATAAACGTTTGTTAGATTTCAGACAAAAAGGCAAACGCAGGACCATCACTAAATGCTGACGTTCACGTTGATTGCTTTAGTCCTGGTTCAACTCAGGCAAAAACTGTGCTAAGTTTATCAGTCAGAAACAACTCGTACTTACAAATGAGCCATAATCATTTGAGGATCAGATTATTCCAGTCAGAGCCGTGTTTGCTTTTAGTTTTTTACAGATCTACTGATCTATAAAAAATTGATTTTATGATCTTAAGAAAACAAAGAGATCTTGAATTTCAGCTACATTTTTATGACAGGTGTTATCTTGTAAAAGCTTTTAGGTTAGAAAAATAGCAGGTGTGGTCATTGTTGTTTTCTAGAATCAATCTGAACAAAGTCAAGATGTGCTCAACTGGACATTTCGGTTTATATTAATTCAGTTGTATATGAAAACAGCTTCTTGTTTGACAATTTGTGTTTTGCTTGAATTTCCAGTTGCTTTTTGTAAGAACTGGGTTGTGAAATTTGCAATGAGATTCAACATTTATGTCACTTTTGTTTTAACTTTTTTGTGTGAAAATAATTTTTTACTTTGTTGTTTTCAGGTGTTTTCATTTATAGTATGAAACATATTTTGCAGATTGTTGGAAGAACCAGAGATAAACCAACCCAAACTGTGAGTTTTCAGGCTGTTGTTGGTCTTTAAGATAGGAACAATTCCTGATTTCTTTTTTACTTTGTCCTTTCTTAGAAAACACCAAAAATCATTATATTCTCATGTTGATACTCAAAGTTTATACTCAAAAATTCTCAAACTATTCAAATGTGGGCAAACCCAAAACTGCAGAAAGTATGTGTGTATGTCTAAGACTTAAATGGTGTGTTTGAAACGTTTGACTGTCGCTTTGAGGAGGAGAGCCTGCCTGCTTGTGTGTTACCTTGAGATCATCCTGGCAGCAGCAGCAACAGCAGCAGCGAATCAGAACCAGGATGAGCAGCAGGAGGATCATGCCTGCACAACAATAACAAATGTTTATGGATCAGATCTGCTATCCAGGATCACATTAAACAGGCAATTCTGATGCTTTCATTCCAGCAACGTGGTCATAAAAATGTCCGTTTCCCACAGAATGGCTTCAGCAGTTGGGACTCTGTCTAAATGGTAATCTAACTTTAGTCAAATAAATGTTTGTGTGGAAACTTGTGGCCCACATGATCAGAAACCCTGCAACCACAAAACGGTAACGTTGTTAGAAAGGTGGTAGAGCCAGCATTTAACAGGTTAACCCTTTAGTTCAAAGTTGCTTCAGCTCCACATGCGTGTCAGGACTCAGGTGGAAACACCTGAGCATCAGCGATAGACGGTTTGGAAATATCAGTCCATGCTTCTCTCTGCCTGCACACCTGCTACTGGTGATCTTTACAATCTGGATAAAACATTTAGGGACACTGGCTGCTATTCTGTATTACAGCGATATGATTCAAAATAAACTTCACTTACCGATGAAGATGAAGAAGACAGCAAAAAAAGCTATGTCCAAGTCGGACTGGAAGAAATTCTTGGACTGAAATCTGCTGACCACATCATTAAGTTGGTCCTGAAAGTCCTGCTGGGTGTTCCTCTGATCCATTTCCCGGGCTGCTTGAAGAGAAAGCATTAGGATGACAATGTTTCTGTGACTCGCTGTGCATCCTCCTCCTGGGTAAGTGTAGAAAAGAGCTGACAGAGTTCAAAGTTTAAAAAAGCCTTTAAAACTATATTTAGAAAAGTCAAAGGTGGATGTTTAACTCTTTCAAGTAGAGTTTCAGCCAACTTCATTACATTTTTACTTTTACAAAACTGTGTTGTCGCAGTCAGGGTAAAACGACAGAGCAACACTATCTCCTATAGAACAGGATCTGTAGCTGCCAGCTAAACGTCTGAGGTGTGTCTTTTCTACACAAAAGCTGCAGGGCCAGAGCACGTTCCAGGACTGTCTCTTAAAAGCAAAAAGAACAGTTATCATTGGTTTTCACCACCAACCTCTAGCCTGGTTCCCATTTTGCATGGCAGCTCTGCCACCATCAGAGTGAATGTGTGAGTGAACCTTTGTGAGGATGTGTGAGTACAGAGGTGTTTAACTGCATGTGTGAACATTTATGAGATAGAGTGCACAAACAAATGTGTCAATATATATGTGTGTGTGTGTGAACAAGTGAGCTTTTGTTCATTCTATTTGTCAGAATAACCGTTCTTGCTCCAATACATTTTTTAAAGGGCCGATAAGTCTTTCAGAGTGAACTATATCCACATATATGATCCTTTATTACCTTTGGCATTCTAAAAAACACATTTTTATGAAACATGAGTTACTGTTGCAGTTAATTATTCTACCTGGAAGTAAGACGCCTCGATCTCTGAGGCTCCACCTTTTGTTCCTCGTGGGACCCGCCCATTCCATGAGATTTTTCTAGAGCCGGGCTCGGCAGCAAATCATCCGATTTGTGTTTGCGTAATTCTTGATTTGTAACTTGTGTCTGCCTGTTTGTGCGTAAGTTTGAGCGTAAGTTTGTCATTCTTGATTTGTAACTCATGCGGTACATTTTGTGCAAAACTGTGTGCACTTGTAATTGTCTACTCACATAAACATAAATAACAACACACAAAAAATACAATTTACACATGACAACTTAAAATTACAGAAGCTTGAAACGAACTACACATGCAAGTCTTTAAAAAGTAAGCACAAATTGCACACACAAAAGCTCATTTTCCTTGTGCGAATCCACAGCTACACACAAACAAGTTACAAATCAAGAATTGGGCACATACAAATCGGATGAGAATAGATTTCCTCCATACAGCAACGTGTCTGAGAAAGTGTGTGCGTGTATTAGCCTGATGGCGGTGCTACCAGCACAGACTCCTCCTGGAAGGGGCTGTTCTCCACTTTGTGATGTCACAATGTGAGGACCTGCTCGTTTTTGTGGATTGGGAGGGGCTGGCGCTCAAAGACCAAGGTTTTAGAGGACTGCTCAGAGATGCATGACTCGATCAAAGACAGCTTTGTTTCTAGTGAGGAATTAACATTATAATACACTTGAAAGCTCCAAAAAGTTAGCTTTGCATGATATAGAGACACTTTAAAAGCCAGAATGTGGATCTGGGTGAAAAGTGGAAGAACAATTTCTCCGACAGGTTATATGAGACAAAACCCACATCTCCTATAGGGCAATAAAAGAAGAAGTGGACGGGATACATGGGTGCACAGAACATAAAAGAGAAATCCACAAAGAGCGTGAGGTTCCTGTCACTGAACACAGAGACGACAGAACCTCAGGGGCAAACAGCAGTTCATGTAAGTAACTCAAATGCTGATCTCGGCTGTATCATACAGTGGTAGGGATATCCTTCCCAATAACAAAGGATAAAAAGGAAAACAGTCAGGTGTCCCTTTGAGGGTTGTCATAACTCAGGAACCTCCAGTTAAATCGTGTCGCTGCTGTGGGGTTCACCACAGGACTCTATCTGCTGTTGCAGACGGCTGTAGATCTGCACATTTCTAAAAATCCTTTTTTAAAAACCAGATTTCCTCCTGACTGTCAAACCGGAAGCCAAGAGTCAGGCGCGAGCTTCCGGTTTATGGGAATCACTTTCAGAGTTAAACGTTAACAAGAAAGGTCGCGTTTTTCTTCTTTAACATGATGTTAAAAAACCTCTCATTGTATTGATGACCCAAACACACACAGGTCTCAAAATGTTTGGGTCATGCAGGAAAGCGGGAGAAACAGCAGCTGCTTTCCAGGTGTTTCGGCCCAGTTCTTCAATCCGCCGCTTGAAAATCAGTTCGGATTTTTCCGCGGTTCTAGGTTCGGCATTCGGAACCGGGCCTTCCGGACTCTCCGAGCCGCATCAACGGGACCAAACATGCAGGGGAACATACCTGGAGTTGTCGTTTGTTGCTGTCCCTTCGTTTGTTTTTTTTTGTTTTTACTTTCCGGGAGCGAAGCTTCCCTTGATGCACCTGTCCACGATGACGTCACTTCACCTGACGGACAGAAACAGGTCGGGAAAAACACGCCCCTTTCGTACACGAAAGTTCAACCGAACCCAAAAAACCCAAATGCCATTCCAAGCTCAGCCTTAGTCTAAAAGAGCCTTTGGTCCAGTCTCTACTGAGCAAAAGTCTCACTTCACCAGTTAGAAAAACACACTTTATTTATGTTTGTGTGACCATTCATTTATACAAATGAGCTTTTATATATTTACAATATCTAAATTATTAAAGTGATATGCTTTTTTATAGACAACTTTAACTTGTTTTACGTTTAAAAGCAGCAAACACACGTATTGGCCACTTTTTTTATCGGCTGCTATTCACTATTAAGCAACTTGTTAATTTAAAGTCTGCAAACACTATACAAGGGACAGTTTTCTGAACATTGCCAATTTGGAGTAGTTCTGTGTCCATTCCAATAACAAAACAATGTCAAATTAGGTTTTTATGTGTGTGAGTTGAGAATAAATGACGTTTGTTTTCTTTTTTCAATAGAAGATAGGACTTCTGAAAATCTGAGCTGTGAAATGTCTGGTCTCCTCAAAGCTCATAGTGAAAGAGTCATTCCACCAGGAATAAGGTAAATCCACATCAGTCCATCCAGCCATGGAGGTTTAGGAGGGACAATATGAAATAAATATAAACGCCATGAAATCATTTTAAAACTTCAAAAATAAGTCGCTCAAGGGAGATGGCATATAAATATAAGTATTTGTAGTAGAATCTAACATTTCTACATATATACAATGATTGATGTCATGTTAGATAATTATTTTACCAACAATGTATATTCTCCTGGAGCTTATCAATTTAGCTAACGCTATTGTTCTGCTAATGCTGTTGTTTTCATTGAAGGCGGGCATTTCCATAGTAGATAATAAAATGAGTGATTTCTACCCATAGTCATGAGTTGATAAGACATTATACAAATGGGTTTACACATGTAGGGACAGACGAGGACGTACAGAACTTAATCTGATTGCGGATGGCGAAAGAGAGCCTGTTTTCAGGCAAACGCTGCGCCTCAGCCGCCGGTGGGATTACGTTCACAGCTGAGATATTTATTAATTCATAGTTAAACTATTAATCATTGCCATTGGGGTAAAGCTTTTTGTTTTTACTTTCTATTTAGAGCAGGGATACAGGTGACCCACCTCATTAGTCCAGCCAAGAAATAAGTGGGAAAATGTAAAGAAAACATATAAAGCTTGTGAAATGAAGGTCTAGACAGTTCCTTGTAGTTTCAATTATTTATTTGTTCACAATGTCGTAGTGAGGAGGCTGAGGCGTTTGGATCCATATGCGGACGTTTTAATGAAGCAGAGCAAGAGCAAGACATAGGAGTAGTCAGAGTCCAAGCGAGGGTTGAAAATACAATGGCGAGGCAGGAGAACGAGGACACAGGCAAAGGGTCAGGGAACCAGAAAAGACAGAAAATAAATGAACGCTCAGGATTGGATGCAGGGCAAAACAATACTTCGCAATGAGAGAAGGCATGGCAGGCATAGAAATATGGTAAGTATGAGAGCCAGCTGGTGGAGACGTGAGGGATCAGTATTCTGGAGAGAGCTCCCTCTGGTGGTCGGAGGAGGAGCCTGATGGCTGAACCCTGACAAGTGTCTGTTTTGATATTTGAAAGAACTTATAAGGCCTCCCACCAGCAGTGGCACTTGAAGAAGAGAAGCAGTTTCCAGTTCAATAAAACTTAACATAATCTGATTGGCTTTATTCATTTGAAATGCTTAATGATTAAAAGTTTGAATGAATTTGTAGTTTGCATAGCATACTGTGTAATTCTGATTATTCCACAGAGGTTGAAATTATTTTATAGGACCAAGCTGCTCTTTGGTGAGAATTACAGTTGGAGATGCATGCCAGCATAAGTGTCAACAGGAATGTGGGGTCATTAAACCAGCTCATGTGGAGGATTGGATTCACAGACCAGTGGAAAAAACCAGTTCATCTGGGGACAGAATCCACAAGGAACTACAAGTGAGGAAGGAGGCGCGAAGGACCAATCCGAGATGAAGACCCAGCCTACTGTTTGCATATTTATAATCATTGTGTTTAAGTTGATGGGTCAAGGGTCAGAGGGTGTCTTCTTCATCGTGCCTGGTGTTAGAACCTCCATTTAGACGGTAGCAGATAGGGACATTTTGAAGACCCAGAGCTCTGTCATTAGCACTTACATGTTAGGAATAAATCTTTGGGTGGAAAACCTCAAAATCGTTCCAGACCTTGATTCTTGAACACGCACTTAGGCATAATCTGCAAATTATAGCCTACACACTGAAGCAGGGGAACCATCATCAGCTTTGTGGAAGAGGTTCTCCTTAAGAATTAGGCGATTGGCAGCAGGGCATCAGTGAGGCCTCATTGCCTCATCCTTTAAGGAGCCCATCCACATCCACTGCACCATCCTCTGCCTCAGTGCCACAAGAACAGGGGCAGACAAGGAAGAGGAAGAGGAGGAGACAGAAGAGGCTGATCACAAGCTTAACAAATGTATTCACTAACTTTGTAAACAGTTTATTGAGTGTTGGATATTTTTACCACAAACAACCACAAAGCATAAAGCTTGTAAAAATAATTTTATATATAACATTAAAACAGAATATTTACAAGCATTCTGTAAAAATAAAAAGTGTTCAGTGTCCTTAGGCAAGACACTGAACCCCACATTGCCTCTGATGGAAGGTTGGCGCCAGTGTTTGGCAGCAGAGCCACCATCGGTGTGTGAATGGGTGAATGGGCCCGTGACTGTAAAGCGCTTTGGACCTTCAATGAAGGTAGAAAAGCACTATATAAGTATACACCATTTACAGCTTTAATCTTAAATTATTTTATGCAGGTCCTTCATCATGAGAAAAATGTTATAAGGACATTCAATCCAATTTTATTTATATAGCCCAATATCACAACCATAGCTATTTTAGTGGGCTTTACACTGGTATTCATACAAAAGACATTCAGTCATAAAATATAAACAATAGCTGGTTGCTCGACAAACTAAACAGATCAACCTAAACTGGCATCCCTCCCCTTAGACCCTCTTTCTCAGCAAGGAAAAACAAATTAAAAAAAAAACTTTTTTGGGGAAGAAAATAAGAAACCTCAGGGATGTCCACATGAAGGAGGGATCCTCTCTCAGGATGGACAGGCAATGTGCTAGAACTGTTAAAGAAGAATGAGCTTATCTAACTCTACAGCTACCTGTTTGAATAACAACTACATGTATGAACAGTGTAGCAGATGGGCTTCATCCAGATGAAGCCTCGCACCCTCACCTGTCCCAGCTGAGGGTGCGAGACGAGCCAAAGGTGAGGTACACGGGGAAAGGCAAGAGCACAGATGATCCACCTTGAATTTCTCCTGCTCCACCAGTGGGAAGTGGGAAAGAGGGACAACATATGAATTTCACTGCACCAACCAGAGGCATGAAGAATTAAATAAAAAATAAGGAGAATGGGAGATCACCATAGGAGTGCACCATACTTTCCTCAGCTTCTAACTTCTAATAGCCTACTAGCAACTAATTGTTATTGAAATCTAATTCAAACATGTTAATGGTAAGTTGCATGTAATATGGCACAAATAGCAGATGGTAATATTAACAGAGAATCTGCAGTTTTAGCATGTCAGAATCTTATCTAAGCACACATAATTCCACTAAGGAGAAGGAATAGGCCGCCATTGCCAGGTTTATCAAACAATCTTTCCTTTCCTTAGCTCGGCAGAGAAATATGTATAATGGATGTAATGAAAATTATAATTATTCCTCCAAACTTCATTACAATAGATAAGGTAGAGGAGCAGTGACTTAGATATTCTCTCATTGCTAGCTAGCCTAGCAATAAGCCTGTCCAAAGAGGAATGTTGAAGTCTAACTTTGAATGTAGAAACTGTGTCAGCGTCTCTTACATGAGCTGGGAGTTTATTCCATAAAACAGGAGCTTGGTGGCTAAAGGCTCTACCTCCAACTGTACTTTTAGAGATTCTAGGAACCACAAGCAGTCCTGCACTTTGTGAGTGAAGTGTTCTGTTTGGTTGGTAAGGCTCTATGTGTGGGGTTATGGACCCAGGACATTTGTTTTGTTTTTTTGTTGGGTTCCACTTCCTGTTTTATTTTGTTGCTGGTTGTTACTTCCTGTGTTCTCTCCCTCCTTATTGGCACACCTGTTTCCACTTACCTCATCCCCTCCTCCTGTTATAAGTCTTCGTCTCCCCTGCACTGGTTGTCGGATGGTCTTTTGTACCTTCATGAGTTTGTGTTCAGTTTCTTGTGAACCTTTCTCAATTAAACGAGAGACTTTATTTACGAGTGTCGTCTGCATCTGTGTTCGCACGTCAACCCTGACATTACCATCCGACCTTAACATGGACACAGCAGACGCGGAGACGTTACGGGCACTATTCCGCCAGCAAGAGGAGCAGGTTGCTTGTCTTCGTCAAGTGTTGCTGGAGATGTCAAGCCGTCAGGAGCGACAATTTGCCGCGTTGGGTGAGCGTTTCGAACAACTGGCGGAGCGGGTCCAACAATCCACCGTCTTTCCCCTCGCCACGCCCATCGCCTTCCATGCCGGTCCAGGGGACCTTGGATGGAGTTCCTGTCGCTCCTGCTGCACAGCTGGCCCGCCCAGAGAGGTTTTCCGGGGACTGCCGGGCCTTTATTACCCAGTGTGAGCTCCATTTCCAGTTACAGGCTCCTCACTATCCTACGGAACAAGCCAAGGTGGCCTTCATTATTTCTCACCTTACCGGCAGAGCCGGAGCATGGGCTACCGCCGAGTGGCAGCGTGGAGCCCCTACCTACGCATCTCTCTTGGCTTTCCTGGAGGCTTTCCAGCAGGTTTTCCATCATACCAAGCCAGGCAGAGAGGCAGCTCGTGCGCTTATGAGATTAAGCCAGCGGGACAGAAGGGCAGCTGACTATGCCATAGAGTTCCGGACCTTGGCCTCCACTAGTGGATGGGACACTACTGCGCTCACGGACGCTTTCGTGGAAGGACTGTCCGAGGAATTAAAGGACAGACTAATCTCGCTGGAGTTACCAGCCACCTTGGAACCTCTCATCGCCCTGGTTATCAGGATTGATAACCGTTTACAGGACCATAAGGAGGAGCATGACAGGATGGTTCCCCGCCGGCCCACCAACTCACCTGACTGTGCTGTTTCTCCCGCAGAAACCCCGTTGCAAGTGCAGGAGGAACCCATTCAGCTCGGACGGGGCAGACTTTCTGTTTCCGAACGACGGCGGCAGGTGAGTGCCTTTACTGTGGTAAGCGGGGTCATTTCTGCAGGCAGTGCCCAAACACCTCTGCTCGTTCAGTAAGAGTGGGCGCGCTGACGAGCGGTGATTCGGCGCTCACCATTCCAAAACCTGCTTCCTGCTTTTTACAGATTCGATTAATGTTTCATGGGAGGGGGGTTTCTGTCAAAGCTTTAGTGGATTCAGGAGCAGAGCAGAACCTCATGGATGCCGAGCTAGCGAAACAGGTCCGTCTTAAGTGCGAGTTGTTGCCCCGTCCATTAAAAGTGGTCTCCCTTAACGGTCAAGAGGTAGACCCGTTTTTTCGTCTTTTCCTCCACCCAGAACCCACTGGTTCTGGGTTACCCCTGGCTTATGGCGCACAACCCAGTCATTGACTGGCCCTCCAGTCGGGTCTCTGGCTGGAGTGAGAGATGTCACACCACCAGTCTGCGCTCAGCTCGGCCTCCTGGGGAAGACCCCGCTGTCCCAGTAGGGCGGCCGCCCTCACCTGACCTATCCGAGGTACCGCCGGAATACCACGACCTAGCTGAGGTGTTCTCCAAGTCACGAGCTCTCTCCTTACCGCCTCACAGGCCTTATGACTGCGCTATAGAGCTTCAACCTGGCGCTACCTTGCCTAAGCGCAGGTTATATAGTCTGTCCAAACCCGAGAGAGAGGTCATGGAACAATATATTGCTGAGTCTCTGAATTCTGGACTTATCAGACCGTCTTCCTCGCCAGTGGGGTCGGGGTTTTTTTTTTGTTGGAAAGAAAGACGGGTCTCTCCGACCATGTATTGATTATCGAGGGCTAAATGAGATCACTGTCAGAAACAGTTACCCCCTGCCTTTAATGAACTCAGCATTTGAGGCATTGCAGGAGGCCAGGATTTACACCAAACTGGACCTTCGCAACGCCTACCATCTTGTGCGCATCAGAGCCGGTGACGAATGGAAGACCGCCTTCACCACTCCTCTAGGACATTTTGAGTACCTGGTTATGCCGTTTGGCCTCTGTAATGCTCCTGTGTTCCAGGCAATGATAAATGATGTGTTACGTGACTTTTTACATCGTTTTGTTTTTGTATATCTAGATGATATTTTGATTTTTTTTTTTTTTTTTTTTTTTTTTTTTTTTTTTTTTTTTTTTTTTTCCAGGGACGCCAGCGAACATCGGCGGCATGTTCGTCTGGTGCTCCAGAGGTTACTGGAGAATAAGTTACTTGTGAAGGCGGAGAAGTGTGAGTTCCACTCTCCGTCTGTTTCATTTTTGGGGTTTGTGGTAGCAGAGGGTGAGGTGAGACCCGATCCAGCTAAGGTGAAAGCGGTGGTGGAGTGGCCTACACCTGCTAACCGGAAACAATTACAACGGTTTCTGGGCTTTGCCAACTTCCTCCGTCACTTCATCCGTGGCTACAGCTCGGTGGCCGCGCCCCTCGCGGCTCTCACCTCTACCTTTTCACCGTTCGTCTGGACGGAGGCGGCGGAGGCCGCTTTCAACAGGCTGAAGCAGCTTTTCACCTCTGCACCTATCCTGGCCCAACCTGACCCTTCCAGGCAGTTTATTGTAGAGGTGGATGCCTCTGATACGGGGGTGGGTGCGGTATTGTCTCAGCGAGGGGGATCTGACGGTAAGCTGCGCCCTTGCGCTTTCTTCTCCCGCCGGCTTACTCCGGCGGAGCGGAATTATGATGTGGGTGATAAAGAATTGCTAGCCATTAAGCTAGCTCTTGAGGAGTGGAGGCACTGGTTGGAGGGGTCAGCTACACCGTTCCTTGTCTGGACAGATCATAAGAACCTGTCATATCTGCGGACTGCCAAACGGTTGAACTCCAGGCAGGCACGGTGGTCTCTATTCTTCAACCGATTTAACTTTGTGGTGTCCTATCGTCCCGGTTCTAAGAATGTTAAACCGGATGCCCTCTCCCGACAACAGGAATCTGCTGTGCAAGACGGCCAACCAGCCTCTATTCTTCCTTCTCCCTCCTGTGTGCTGGGCGTCCTCTCCTGGCAGCTGGAGAGGGACATTAAGGCTGCCCAAGTTCAGGAGCCGGACCCGGGAGGAGGTCCTCCTAATAAACTGTTCGTCCCCAGCTCACTCAGGTCCCAGGTTCTCCAGTGGGCTCATGCTACGCGACTCACCTGCCACCCAGGAATCCGCAGGACTGGCTCTTTTCTGCGTCGCCGTTTCTGGTGGCCCAGTATGACCAAGGACGTCCGGGACTATGTTTCAGGTTGTCTGGTTTGTGCCCAGAACAAGGTCAGTACTCACCCGCCTGCTGGACTCTTACACCCATTGTCCATCCCGGGTCGGCCTTGGTCACACATTTCTCTGGACTTTGTTACCGGCCTACCTCCTTCTGCCGGGAGAACCGTTATTCTGACTATTGTGGACAGTTTCTCTAAGGCAGCTCATTTTGTGGCTCTGACCAAACTCCCCTCTGCTGCGGAGACGGCTAGATTGATTATAAGACATGTCTTCAGGCTGCATGGCATCCCCTCAGACATCAAGGAAAGGAAATCTTCAGAGCTGAGAGTAGCAGGAATATGTGGTTCCACTGAGCTGTGACTGCTGGTCAGTCTGGGTATAGTAGTAAAAAGAAATCTTGGATTATTTCCATTCTCTGATATTAAAATTGAACAGTATTGGGTTCTGGCTTTACGCAGAGATTTTTTTTATAATTTAAGAGGCTATATTTCCAGGTATGAGCCGAAGCGGTGCCATTCTCTTTCTAACTTATGGGTTGTTTAGGGGAACGTGTTTCAGTTCTAAACCATGGTGCTACTCAGTTTTGTCTAACAAGCTTAGGTTTCAAAGGGGTAACAACATCAAGTCTTCTCCTGAGGCCCTGTATGTAGGGCTGGGCGATAAAACAATGGCTTTCGACATTGCCAAATACTTTTATTTTGAAGGGTGTGAAATTAACATTAGCCAGTCGCAAGCATTTTCACCTCTTTGGCAAGTAAGTTAGAGGGTCAATCATCAAATGAAGAGTAAATGTTTGTGCAAACTTAGTCTTTATTAGCTCTTCTTTTAGTGACTTTCTTTTGCTCTCTTTTTCTCTACCATCAGCACACGAGGTAAACAAAACACACGTGACACAAGAACCCACCCACACAGTCACTTCACCTGTGCAGCGTTTCGTATAGACAACAACAGAATATGTGGAGATTTCTAACAGGATCCAGTCAGAACTGGAGGATAAAGCTGCTTCACTTAAGGCAGCAACAGGCAGATTCATAAAATGTGTTGATTTGGACCCAGCCCTGTTGTTAGACACTAATGCTATGATGCTAGCTTGTTAGCCGCTAATGCTATAGTGCTGACTAGCTGTTCTGTGTGATCACGGACCGGTTTAAAGTCGAACAGTATTTTCACAGACCAGGCTTTATGACACGGCGGATAAATACAACACGATTAATTCATAGGACATTCATAAAGACTGTATTTTCTAAATAATAACAGAATTGAAACAGCTCGTGTATTGTTGTTTACCACTCTGGTCACAAATATCAGCTGCAATCTTCTGCCAAGGACCACCAGGTAAGGGTGGACATCAGTGGTTCTTTCCTCTGATTGTTTTTTTTTTTTTTTTTTTCCCCGGCAGAACTCACACGTTTTTTAAATTTCTGTAATGTCTCGTCCAATCCCTGGCCACCACACAGACATGTTTGCTCAACTTCGGCACTTGATAAGGCCCTGATGTCCTGCATGTACCTGCGAGAGCACATGCGTGTGCAGGGACATTGTGGGCCTTTGATAAGGCGTCAGCCACAGTAAGCTGTTTTCCTGGCACGTAAACTGTGTCTGCATTGAACTTCATTAGCCGCATCAATAAACGTTGACATCTCACAGGTGCCTTGTCCAGATCATATGAGTTTATCAGCAGGACGAGTGGCTTGTGGTCATTCTGTAAACGGTACTTTCCATGCCTTGTAAGTATCTTAGAAACCTCTCAACAAGAAACCTCAGCAAGAAATTCCTTTTCAGTCTGCAAATATCTTTGCTCTGTCAGTGTTCTTGAACAAAAGGCAATAGGGCGGAGTCCACCCTCCTGGTCCTGATGCAGAGCTGCTCCTAAACCATAGCTGCTAGCATCCGCACTGACCGCCGTTGGTCTACTGACATCATAATATGCCAGAACAGGTGCAGTAATCAACATGGTTTTCACTTGTTGAAAGGCTTTTTCTTGGGCCTCTCCCAAACTCCACGCAGTATCATGTCTTAGCAGGATGTTGATAGGGTGCATGACAGAGGAAAGTTCAGGAAGAAACGTTCCAAAATAACTGATCATGCCGATGATCTGGCGTAGCTCTGTGGCATTGGTGGGACTGGGCATTTCGGTGATGGCCCTGACCTTTTCTGGGTTAGGCTTTTTCCCTTGATTAGTTAGAATATGTCCAAAGTATCGGATTCCAGATTTTCCAAATTGACATGTAGCCTTATTGAGCCTCAGACCTGAAGCTTTGATAGTCTGGATCACTGCTTTGAGGTTTTGGTCACAGTCTTCTTTGTTCTTCCCAAAGACTAAGATATCATCCATCACCACCACTGTGCCAGCATGATCTTTCAACATAGTGCTCATCTTCTCCTGGAATATTTCTGGCGCTGAAGTGATGCCGAAGGGTAATCGTCAAAAACAGAAATGACCTGCAGGGTTTATGAAAGTTGTCTTCCAGTGTAGGCAAAATGAAACGTTCGCGTTTTACAGCTTTTTGAAATCCACACAGATCCTGACCTTTTTATTCTTTTTCACAACAGGCACCATAGGAGCACACCAGTCTGTGGCTTTTTTAATCTTCTTAATGATGCCCAAAGAAGACATCCGCTTCAGTTCCTCCTCCACTTGAGGCAAAATGGGGAAAGGGATGCGACAGGTGTGGCTTTGCTATAAGGTCTTGCATTAGCCTGGAGCTCTATTTTTACAGGAGAACAATTTAATTGTCCAATCTCACCAAAAACATCTTTGGATAACTCAAGTCCACCCACTATATGAATGAGCCCCATGTCAACAGCTTGTTTACGTCCCATCAGATTAGTAGGGAATAGACCTTCCACCACATAGATTCAAAATGTGTATTTGTCTTCTTTTATTTTATTTTCTAAAACACACTGTAAGAAATCTGCCCTTGCAAACCACCAACCCCCTGGACTTGTGAAGCTTGCCTTAGTATCTTCTAGAATCGGGCGTTTTGGCAGGTTGTTTTATGTGTTTTCAGATATTACAGTGATATCTGTGCCCGTGTAAATACATTATGTAATATATCATTATCCAGTATTCCAATAACAATGCGATCCCGTATTTGTTCATCTTTAGTAGTTCCAAAGTCACAGTGTTCAGCCAGCTCATAGAAGTGCCCAACAAAGGCTTCCACACTCTCCCCTGGTCGATGGGAGCGTCTGTGAAACATGCACGCTAGTGGATCGCATTTTGTTTGGGTACAAAATGTCCGTCAAACTGTCTCACAACAGCTTCGTAATAATCATCGTCATCATCCGCGAACGGGAAGGCTCGGCCTCTTTGTCCATGTCATACAAAAGCGTGTTACGTCACCGTCTTCGTGGTCCAGCTTTGTGGCAATCCGATAACGGGAGAACTGCTGCCTTCAGGTCCGCCATGTGGTCGGCTGGGTGAAGTCGAACGGTTCTGGTGGGTTAAACTTTGCCATTTCGCTGCTTCAGACTCTCGTCTACGGCCTCTCACGACAACTTGCCAACTTCTGACACCATGTCATGAAACTCTCTGAGTCATGCACTGTAAGCTAACACTTTATTACTGGCTTTACAGTACAGGCAGTGGCATTCTGTGAACTCAATTACCCAGGTTTTCTTACTCGTGTCTCTGAATATCCACTATTAAACACACAGTACTTAGACCAAAGCGACTCCTGTTGGCCACAACATAACTGCAGAAATGCTTCATCACATGGTTGTGCTGTAAAACTTGAAAACATTTGAATTTATTTGTAGAATTAATGCTTTGTCTTTCAATTGAACTGATCAAGTTTAGTGATCTGTTTTATTTATGTTCTCTTTTGAAACTTGAAAGCTTTTCAGTTTAGTTTGTAAAATATCTGCCTTTTGTTAGTTTTCTGGGGAAAAAACGGTTGCATCATGTTCCTTCAGTATATCTGCTATGTTTAAAGTAAGGTAATGCATATTTGTGTGAACACAGTGTTCAAATGGTGTAAATGGCGTTTACTTATATAGCGCTTTTCTACCCATTGAAGGCCCAAAGCGCTTTACAGTCACAGACCCATTCACAGATTCACACACTGATGGTGCCGAACATTGGCGCAAACCTTCCATCAGAGGCAGTGTAGGGTTCAGTGTCTTGCCCAAGGACCCTTCGACACATGGGCGGGCAAGGCGGGAATCGAACCTGCAATCCTTCAATCACCAGCCGACTGCCCTTTCCACTGCTCTGTAATCCCTCCTTGTTCGTCTTGAACCAGCACAGTAATCATTTATTTTCTTCTTCCTTTACAGGACACAGTTCTTCTTCCTATTTAATAAACTGTGTTCCTCATCTCCTGGTGTCTGGTTTTTCATATGTTATGGTCCCTTTTGTGTCCACCCCTAGATTTTAGACAGGTTTGCATGTCAGGGACGTAACAATGCTATCTACAAATCACTGCCAAATCTAAATCCCTGATTGGTCAAAGTTCAGCTGTTTCGCATTTTAGCAGTCAATAGTCCAGCTGGTTGAACTTCCGCACTCAATGTACATCAGCTCTGTACGTAGAGCCGGAAAATTGACTTAAAAACTTGTGTCGCGATGTTCCAGACACGGAAGCCTGAATATGAAATCAATAACATTCTAAAAAGTTTGATTCTATTTTACTTTAATAAATGAGCCTCAACATGCATGTTCACTGTGTCGTATCAATGTTTCTGGACTCAATTAATATGCCTGTGACCCTGTTGTGTATTTTTGACAGTAAGTTAATGGGGGGAATTATAAATTTGTGCACATTTTTGTCTTTAGTCATAAATTTCTTACTGACAGTTATTTTACCCCATACAAGACCATCAGGAAAGTTCTCCTTCTGAAGAGAGCTCCTCCTTCTGATCAGTAAGCTCCAGGACCATCAGGAACCGCAGGACTTCCGTCTGAAAGCATCATCTGAACATTGACATGGACATCAGTCTGTTTTTACTAAACCTGTAGATCCAGCCTCTCTCTGACTCCTTCAGGACTGATGCAGTGGCTTGAGGACATTTCAGGTTAGTTCTGTTTTTACTTTCTCCAAAAGGAAAATGTTAAAAGCTTTTATCATCTCTGTTTTCAAAGAGCTCTAGTGAATGGGGAAAAGATAAAATGGATTCAACTTGATGGCTTTGCAAAAAAGCCAGAAATCAGACATCACTACAAATCACTATGGCTATGTCCGAATTCATTCACTACTCACTACATAGTGCGGTTGGCATTTTCTAGTGTTGTCCGAATCCAAAATAAAAAATCGAGTGCACTGGAAATGTCCCAGAATCCTCTGCGAAAAACAAGTGTGCATCGATGGTCACTACATTGGAAAAGATGGACCACAATGCATTGCATTTGAATGCCTTTCACGATGGCAGAAGCAAGTCGCTCAAGGAAGATGACATATACAAGTTGTCCGTCTCTTGCTAGGGCAGCCAGAATAAATCTTCTAAGATGTCTGCTTCTCCTCCTGGCCTCCCTGTGCCTCATTTCAGCCCGTTTTCGGTTTGATCTTATCAGACATACTTGAATTATTGCTAGCAGGAACACGGAAAAATTGAAATTTGAGGGCATTTTCAGTAAGCTACAGGGAAAAAAATGCCTACTCGCATGAGCCCGTAAATGGTTCTGTGGCGCGAAAATAAAAAAAAACATTGTGGTGGACTAGTGATTTGACAGTTTTTTTATGAACAGAAACATTAAATATCGCCACAAACATGTTTGTAATGATATTTTTTACAAACCAGAATCGTTTTCATCATTAAAACAACAGTAGATTCATAAATAGCCTTCGTAAACTGTTAATATTTATTATTTTCTTCGAAAAATTAGTGACGTCACCACTGGCGTTTTAAAAAAAAGGAGTTCGCCTCCAGACCAGGTGGTGGCGGTAATGCAAACATTTTGCTGTTTGTCAACCACCATATAAACAACACCCGAAGGAGAACGGCGGCCAAAAAGTAGTGAGCACGGTGTCCGAATTGATTTTAAAATCCAGGGCACTACATTGTCCAGCACTATATAGTGACACACTATATAATTTTTTAGTAGTTAAGGGTTAGGGCATGAATTCGGACATAGCCGAAGACTTACTGTAAATGATGTTATCATCAGGTGTGATGTGAGACTAAGATAATTAAGCATTATTTTAAGTGTTCTTAAGGGGTTAAGGGTTTTTCTTATCACATGTGTTGGTTTAATCGGTTTTCTTATTTAAATAAGCATTTTTATAAATATTCAATCTCTTCTATTTATTGACATATAGAGGATTCTATTCCTTGTATTATAGTGTTTTTAACATGTCAGTGGTTCAGTCTAAAATGAACATGTTTTGCTCATGAAGTGTCTTACATCGTACCATCATAGCAGACCAAAGAGGTTCATAAAGTCTTCGTTACAGTTGACTAAATGGAGCCCCCTAAACAGCATCTGCCCTGGGCCCAGATTTAGCTCGAAACAGCCCTGCATGTGGACTTGACCTGACGGTGAGTTTGCCTTACGGGACAGATCCCTGACATCTCCCTGATGGTTTCTTTTTGAAGGTTGTTCTCAGAAAAGACCACAGAAAGGTTTAAGAAACGAACGCGTTCAGAGATGAGCCGGAAGTAGTTTCCTGACAGACAAACGACTGACCAATGACCGTGTAGTCCGCGGTGTCGTCAGATGTCTGCTGACGTGGAGGAAGGAAGTGAACCGAATTCCGGGTTAGAAGTTGTGGAAGGAGAGCTCAGGGGCCGGGGTGATGGCCCAGGACCCCGCGCTGCTTCTCCGGCTCTCGGAGATGAAGGACCCCGTGGTTCTGTTCGAGCGCTACAACACGGAGGAGATCCGGCGGATCGAGCGCCGGGTTCGCGGGGAGATCGAGCAGAAGAAGGAGGAGCTGCGGCAGATGGTGGGGGAGCGGTACCGGGACCTGATCGACGCCGCAGACACCATCGGGGAGATGAGGCAGTGCTCGGAGAGGGTGGTCCGGTCCATCCAGGACGTGCAGCGGTTCTGCCAGCTGCTGAAGCAGAATAGACCGAGCGCGGGTCCGGCCGCCGCACAGGTACTGCCTCCAGAACTCGCTTTGGATCCGAGGATGACCCGTCCGAATCCCAGAGTAAAGACTGTGTCTTGTTGTAGAGCCAGAGGGGGTTCCAGGACCAGTTCTGCTCTATGGCCGCTCAGATCAAGCTCCTCCTGGACATCCCGGAGCGCATCTGGAGCGCCATGGAGGCGGCCCAGTACCTGCAGGCCACGCAGCTGTACCTGCTGTGCTGCCACCTGCACGGCCTGCTGCGGCTGGACGCCGCATCAGCGGGCCACTTCAGCCCGGTTCTGGCCCGCTTCCCCATCCTGGTGCGGCAGGTCGCCACGACCGGACACTTCAGGTACAGAGCGCTGGTTGGAGCCTGCTGGCAGCTGAGGGGCAGCAGAGGGGTAAACGGCTGCTTGTCCTGCAGGTCCACCATCTTGCTGGACAGCAGGTCTCTGCTGCGGGGCCGAGCCGTGTCGGACCAGGCCATCGCTGAGGCCCTGGTGTCCACCATGCTGCTGGAGGACAGCTCTCCTCGCCAGGCCCTGGCTGACTTCCTGTTGGCCCGGAAGTCCTCCATCCACCAGCTGCTGAACCAGCCGCAGCACGGTATTCTACCAGGCCCATCTCTCACCCAGTGTCCAGCTGAACCCTAAAAACTCATGAAGGGGGTTGTTGTCCAGGTTCAGGGATCAAGGCCCAAGTGTGCAGCCTGGTGGAGCTGTTCGTTACCACGCTGTTCCAGGCCTACGCCGTCTTCTACCTGCCCCCAGAGGGAGCGCCCCGGCCAGGGGAAGGAGCCCTGAGCTGTGGCATGCTCTTCACCGTCCTGGAGAGGGTCACCTCCTGCAGCTCTGCAGGTAAGCTACCGAAGACGTTTCCCTCTCTCCCCCTTCAAGTGGGAACGGTCAGCTCTGTATTTGTGGAGATTGATATGATTCATCAGCACCCATTTATAAAGCTTGCTCCTGACGGTGTTAATGGAAAAAGAGAATTGGTGAGGAGGCTAGAGATGGCTCTTAAATGTTCCCAACTTTGAGGTCAAAATCACTGGAAAAACTGGGACACCAAAGAAATCAAAATTCTCAGACAAAACGAGGCGCAGTCACTTTACCACAGAGATTTCTCGCCTAATATTTTCTTAACTTCAAACTTTTTAGTGGTGCCAAAAGAAAATGATGGGTGCTCACTTTATTTCCTGTTTCAGTGAATCTTAAGCATTATGCACAATAAAATCCAAGGCCAGAAAATATGACAAAACCTCTGTCTCATCGATCTGACACATGCCTCCAAACTCTGCTGGGCAGAGCGCCGGTCTCCTTCCTGTCCCGTCTCTTCACACACAAACCAAAGCATTCCTGTTCTTTTTATGAATGCATTCACAATTTAGTCATGAATGCAATACTTTTGGCCTTTACCTCCAAACACTTCTTATCTTCTTAGAAACACGACTAAGGACTTGTTTGGATGAGGCGTTTTCTGTCTACAGAGAGGTTTGGTAGAGAGAAATGTGGAAGCATTGATCCATGACATGTCTGTTTCTCTGCAGCAAAAAGCAGCAAGGTGCTGCAGGAGGAGGCAAGTACGGGCAGCTGGTTCCGGTGTCTGCCGCCTTCTGTCACAGAGTTTCAGCCCAGCCTTCGCACCCTGGCTCAGCCCATCCAAAGAGAGCAGCTGCTGGACACTCTGCAGCAGTGGATTGACACGTAATGATTTTGAATATGAATTTAGTTTTGATGGAGTGATGTGCTCAGCTGACAGGCATTGTAGCAGAAGGCTGAGGCCTAAGTCCATAACTTTCCTTGCAGGATCTGCCTCTTCTGCTTTATGTGTTCCTGTTTATCTGAAGGTGTTTGTTTTGCTGCCTGTGCACCTTAATAACATTATCAATACACATCCCATATTAACACAAGCACTGCAACTCAAATACAACCATCTATTTTTGCAATCCATTAGCTGATTAATAAATGCAGTAACTCACAGATTAAAATGCTCAAGGAAGTTGGTCTCAGTGTGACCTTTAGCTGCTGAGTTAAAAGCAGAGCATCTTTACTTGAGGTCCTGGGTTTGGATCCAGTCTTACTAAATCTCACTAAAAGCTCAGACTCATGAGACCAAATGTGCAATTTCAGAGATCCAAGCACAAAGGACTGCTGTGCACCTTATCACATGTGGGAAGGAAGGCTGCACTCCAGTGCCTCCATGCTTCTACCTGTTCACAGCCTCTTTCAACTCTCCTCAGCGTTAAGGAGGACATCTGCCGAGGTGTCAGCAGCCTGTTGGTTTATGTCAAGAGTCTGAAGGGGCTGGCGGCCATCAGAGACGCCGTGTGGGACCTTCTGTGCACAGACTCCATCAGTCAGCACTGGAGTACAGTGTGCCAGCAGCTGCTGGAGCGCCCTCTGGCTGTTTGGGAGGACTTCCTGCAACAGCTCTTCCTTCAGCGCCTGCAGGTTAGTGATCCACTGGCTTCAGTTTTCAGGCAAAAGCTTGTTGGTTACCTAACAGGGAAACACTTTAACGCCTGCAGACCATTACCAAAGACGAAACAGAAGCTATTGCAGCTAGCTCTGTCCAGCTGCTCTCTTCAGCACTGCAAGACCTGCAAAACCAGACAACCCAGTCTTCCTCTCAGCCCAGTGCCAGCACCGACCGCCAGGCGCAGTACGAGGTGGATGTGGCTTCTTTCCTATGGTCAGAGACTGCTGGAGACCTGCTGAGCGATGCAGGTTGGGTCACCGTGGCTCAGAGAGGGCAGCAGCACCAGCGGAGTGGCCTAGCCATGAAGACACAAGCTCTCACGCCCTGTGTTCAGAACTTCTGTTCCTTGTTGGAGGCGAAGCTAAAGACTAGGCTGGATGACCTTCAGTGCTACCTGTCCCCCCAGGACTCAGGTACAGTCACTCAGATGGCTTTAGGTCAGCAGAGTTTTCAGTTCATACTGGCTGAAAACTGTACAAGTTGGTTCAAAAAAGTATGTCAGCCCCAGATCCTGCAGGTTGTGTTACTTCAAAGCCTGAGTTTGGTCTGTGATGTTCATCATAGAAACACTTCAGCTGTGAGAAGCAGCATGTAAACCAGCAATCCAGGAAATCAGATTGTATTATTTAAATAATTTATTTGTATGATAGAAGCATAAAATAGGTTAAATAATAAAAGTTTGCCTCAATATTTTAGACTAAAACCCTGGTTGTTAGTGACAGAGGTCAAAGGTTTTACCAGGTTTGAACTCTGTTGATGTTATTTTGGTCCATTCCTCCATACAGATCTTCTCCACAGCTGTGATGTTCTGGGGCTGTTGCCGAGCAACACAGACTTTCACTCCCTCTTCAGATTCTTTGTTGGACTTAGAAATTGGCTGGAACGCTCCAGAACCTTGAAATGTTTTTATGTAGACACTCTTTGGTTTCCTGGGCGATGTGTTTGGATCATTGTCATGCTGGAAGATCCAGACATGTTTAATCGTCAGCTCTCACTGACGGAAGGAAGTTTTTGTTTAAAATCTCACCAAACACGGCCTCAGATCAGTTGTCCTGGTCCGTCTGCAGTCCGTCTGAAGTGCATCTCTGTGCGTTGTGTTGACGCAAACAAATAGAACTTTCTTTAATCAATTGGAATGTTTTCATTGCCTCCATCATGTCTGCGTCTGACATCCGCACCACAACATAAGCTTTATGCAGTAGTTCTAATGGCAAGCCACTGATGCATCAATGTCGCAAGAAAAAGCCGGAGAACCAGAAACAGATCCGAGTTTCAAAATAATAATTTCTAAAATGTATTTTGTGTGACATGCCCACGCGATGAGGCATGTCAACACCACAGATAACACCAGCATTCATTCTCGCCATGGACAATAAAACATCATTTATGACACACCTGCATTTCAGAGGACTCAGAGAGGACGTGGAGCTTGATTCTTTCAGTTTGGATGAGCAGAGAGCGAGACAAACTACTCCTCCGAGAGCCGGGGGCCGGGTGGACTGGAGATGCAGCTGAAACGATATAAATGAACTGACGGTGATGAGACAGAATGCAACGGAGATGAACCGCAGACGGACCAGTGGGAGTTGCGGCTAACATTCACTCAACTGCTTGTTTGCTTCAGTGTTTCCGCTGTGGATTTATAGCGAGCCGCAGCGTGCAATGGCCAGCTTTAAATGTCACAGCCACATGTCCACATCATGGAAGTGTTCTTCAGGTCTCTCAGTAGTTTTTCAGCGGCTGACAGACGTCACTTACAGCTTCTATTGGAAGATGTGGTGAAATCTCCGGTCTTTGTTCACTCATCACGGTGCTTGTCCCGTGCATGCTGGCTCAGTTCTGTGCTGTACTGTGTATCCTCTGCTGTGTGTTCTGCAGGGTCCACGCTCCCCTCCAGGTTCTCCAATGCCTCCTCATTTAGCCGCCTCACAGACACGCCGGCTGTAGAAGCGGCTTTACGGGACGGCTGCACAGCCTGCGTGCAGCAGCTGCTGACCTCCATTCGCTCCGAGCTGGCCGTGGCCTCGTCGGACTCTGCTACGGCTCGCCTCAGCTCTGTGCTCTTCATGGCTCGGCTGTGTCTATCTGTCAGCGAACTCTGTCCCAACCTGAAGCTCTGCATTTTGGGCAAACACAGTGACTCTGAGCTCAGTGCCAGGGGGATCCCCAGGCAGACCAAGAAGCTTGGAAAACTCAAAACCGCTGTTGAGGTCAGCCCTGCTCAGGCTGAGTGGGCGGGTCTTAAGGAGGAGCTTATAGGATGCAGCATGGAGGCTTACCGCATCTGGAGCGCCGCACTAGCTCAAGTCAGCAAAGATTTGAATGCAAATCCTTGTTTTGATCTACTGATTTCTGACATTGGAATCAATAGATTTCAACACTCACACATGCTTAAGGACACCCATATTTGACAGAGCCTGACCTCATTGTGTGACCTCCTCCTCACAGGTGCTGCTGAAGGAGTTTGCCAGAGTCCTTCACGCTGAATCAGCAGGAACTGTCCTCGCCACGGCAACAAACTGGGAGGATCTGGAGATCCAGGAAGAGACTGAGTCTGGGAACAGTGTCACGTCCAAAATCCGGCTTCCAGTCCAGGTGAGTGTCTGGAAGCTTTAAGAAGCACTGTAGCTCTCCAGCCTGTTCTCCAGCTGTTCTCCAGCCTGACCAGAAATGTTTGCTGTGTTGTCTCTGCAGCCATCATGGTATGTGCAGTCTCTGCTGTTCCAGCTGTGTGTGGAGGTCAACAAAGTAGGGGGGCACGCCCTTCTCCAGCCCACCCTGCAGGAGCTGCTGCAGACTTGTCTGGGTCAAACCCTGGAGCAGTACGACAAGCTGACAGCGCATCAGTGCGATGGGGTGACTGACACACGCTGCTCAGCTGATCTGTGTCATTGTGGGGGTGGGGGTCAGGTGGAGGAGAAGTAGGAATGCACACAGAAACCAGCTCGGAGAAACCAGGGGAAATATACCATGTTTAGAGCTGTCATTCAACATGATGTAATTCATTTAGTAAAAATATCTACTAACATATGAATCTATTGTTTATCTATTATTCTATACTAATCTCAGCTGTGAAAAGGCTCATTTTGAGGTATTTTCATTTAAAGTTGTGACATTGGGACGCAGTCAAAGATCAAAATACAACAAAAAAGTGGATTTATGAAGTTTTTCTATTTTCTATCTTTTACACCACCAAACAACTAAGAATAAAACATGAGGTCCAGAGTTTCTAATTTAAAACATAAAAACAGTAGGAATGCTTTTCTGAGCAATGCAAAAAAACTGACCACAAACTACTTGTTAGTATCATAATCTACACGTTGGCAAACCGTATTCTACAGTTTATTGTCCGTTGCGGTCAGACCGAACACCTCGTCGGGTTTTATCCTTTACATAAGAGATAGCAGTTCTGGGTTTGTTCTGTAAATAACTACAAAGTCACACATTGATGGCGTCACAGCAGCTATGGATTCGTGGTCACGCTGCATACACGGACACAGAGAAATAAACAATTGGACCCTTGTTTTATTTTTGAGAACACGACAATAGCTATAGAATAAAAATGAGATGAACAGGATTACAAAAATAATGCCCCAGTTTGTCTGTAATTAATTAATTACAATTAACGCAATAATTTGACACCCCTGAGAAAGTTCTTCTGTTCTTCTATGGACAGGATGTGTTCCCCATGACCCAGAACCGAGCCCTGCAGATGCTGTTTGACCTGCGGTTCCTGCATAGCACTCTGAGCAGCAGGCTGGAGGAGGGCAGGAGCTCTCGTCCACCCCAGGACCCCAGGTACCAGTCTACTCACTCATTATTCTGAGGTTGGGGAGCTTTGAAAGAATTAGGATTAGGACTCATTTTTACCTCATTTCAGTGACTTCCCTGTTGAAAATGGTTTTAAATTTGCTCTTGTTTTGACTTCTTCATCTTTTGTAAGATGTTTCCTTCCTACAAACTCACTCAGTTCATGTGAGCAGCCAAATGTGAGCCACTGTAGAGCTTTTCCTCGACATTTCACACAATATAACAGGACCTCCAATTTAATTGTGTCTGCAAGTTATCAAACAGTTTTTATCTATGCACTGACTTTACTTTACATTTTCGGTTGCATTTTATTCAGTTTATTTCTAAACTTTGAATGTTTTTTTCAAAATCCACTTGTAGTCCGGTTCCTCAAAGGTTAAAATGGTTCATAAATACGGCTGAGTTGGATTGGATGTTCAGTGGAACAGAAGCCTGTGATAATCATAAAATACAATACAACACTGAGAACTTCAGGTGATCCGTCCATCAATGTGATGGACGGAGTGTTGTGAGGATGAAGACAGAGCTGGAGCTGTGGATGTGAGGACACGTCTTCTGAGTGGGCTCCTCCTGCCTGACGGTGTTTGAGGCTTGAAAAGTGACAGACCCCAGATGGGATGAAGACGCTGTCACTGTGCTGCTGCTTGTCTTCCAGATTCATCCACATCTGTGATTGGCTGGAAAGTTTCATTGACCCGTTTGACCTGGACGTCTTCACACCTTCCCTGAACGCCAACCTGACGCGGCTCACCCAGAGGACCATGGTAATTTTCACCGCACGCTCATGATGTGTTGTTTGTTCAGCTAGCTGTTGGGACGGGGGTGTTGGTGGGGGAGGGGCTCACATTTCCTTTGCATGTGCTAATGTGTGATCATTTCAGGTGCTGTTGGGGCTGCTGATGGGCTCAGAGAAGCAATTTGCTTCGAGGAGTAGCCCTGTGAACTCTGTGGAGCCGTACAACATTCTACCATTGGCCAGCAGTCAGCTGAGGTCAGAGGTCCACACCATTATGATGCTTTGGTCATGGCTCAGTTGAACTAAGGTCCTGCTGTTCTGTCCTCTGCAGGTTCGGCTTGTTGCCTCTCAGCATGTCGAGTGAACGCAAACCCAAATTGGTGTCCATAACTCCACAGAAGATGGTGAGAAACGGAGCTGTTGGTCTCTGCTAGTCAGCTTCCCAGTTTCTGCTGTTTAACTTGATTCTGCCTGGATGTGCCTTGTGTGGCTCTGGTGCAGAGATAGAGGGGCGACTTCTGATCAGGAGATCATAGGTTCGGTCCCTGCCATGTGGAAGCATCCTTGGGTTTGTTTACTATGATGTCATATTTAAATGGCGGGTTCTTGTGAGAACCTTTGTGAGTTCAGAGGTCCGTGAGGTTTGCAGCAGAGGCTGTCTGCAGAAGGACCGCAAGCTATCTGTAGTCAGTGTTAGTTGCTGACCGTAGCTAGACCGCTCTGCAGCCGCACCGGAGCCGGACCGCATGCCATGTGAGCCCGGGGTAACAGGCTCAGCGGCATCTTTTATTAGTTTGAATTAAGTTAAATAAAAAGTTCCCTTAAAGTTTTTGTACTATATAAGGTTAAACTTCTATTTTAATTTAATGACTTATCTTTGTGAAAAGTTCAAACAAAAGCAAGAAGAAGCGGGGAGTTCTTTGGTACTGTAGCATGTCTTATGAGGTCAAATAAAATGTCAACAAAGAAAATCCCAGAAGTTTCATCAAGTAAATAAAATAAAGATTAAGAACAATTTGAGAGAAATGTAACTGTTTAATTGTCAGTAGTCCCAGTTAGTCAGATCACGTGGGACAATGCTGGAGACAGCGCAGCTGCACCTCAGCCAAAATAACCAGTTCGGAATTGGCCCGTCACGATTTAAAAAAAAGGCAGATCTGGATAGACGCCAAATATCTGCCCTGACTGATGATCGGTCGACCCTTCCTGGAAAGTGATTCTTCAAGACAGAAACGTGGGTTTGTGTTGTCAGCACCAATCGCATGTTTTGTGTGTTTCAGCTTCAGCTGCAGAGGAGCATCTTCCTGATGGAGCAGTGTTAGAGCACACTTTGACCTTCACACAGAAACGGTCTCTGTTGTTGCTGCTCTCGTTTCTCATCTCACTGTTCCCTCCACCATGCTCTTATGAAGCCACACGGCTCCGTTTTGTTCAGAACTGTTTTTATTTAAAGAAAAAAATGGTGGTTCTGTATCAGTGGGCCGTTTTGCTGAAGGCCTAATACCCAACGATACAACTTTATTGTCCTCGTGTGTTTTTGAAATCAATATTTTTATCTTCAAACAAAAACTATAAATTAAGTGGGAATGATCAGTCTTTACAGATCACTATAGTAAACACTGCAGGAGTCTTTTGAGTAAATGTTCCCCTCTGCTGCCATGAAGCCAACAGCGGCGGGATCCTGGAGCAGTGAGACATGACCAGACTCTAGACCCCCTCTCACCGGCGGGGGTTGGTAATGGATTTTAACCATCACTCTTCCTGTCTCCTCAGGCTCATCAGTCCTCCTTGGCTGCCAGAGATGATGGTTTCCGACCTGGCAACCTCTTCAGGCAGCTTGCCGAGAAGGACGAGGACTCCTCCTCTTCCTCTCTGTTCAAACTCAGCTGGCTTTCTGGAATGGCCAAATGACCCTGTACTCTACGCTGTATTTTCATTTAAGACTCTTTGTAAAAATGTTGTACATTAAATTCTTCTACTTGAGAAATCTGTTTGTTTTTTTTTATTTCAATATAATTCTGTAACTGTTCATTCACCCACCCTGTTGTTGGTTTGTATATCCTTTCATTGGTTCCTTCACTCATGGGTCTGACTTGAACTCACTCTGACCTGAGCTGCTCAATGCAGACTGTCAGTGTCATTAGAGAAAGGGTTTGTTCGGCACAATTCTTGCCTCAATTTGCTCATAAATGTTGATTATATCAAACATCTGTTTAAAATACAGTGCAGGTCAAAGGTTGGAGATCACTTTCTAATGTTGACTCATTGTAAAGTCATTTCATCAATTGAAGTACAAAGTCAAAAAAATATACCCTTGAGTGGTCCCAATCCATGGTCTCATTGTGTCGGTCCCAAGCCCAGATAAATACAGAGGATTGTGTCAGGAAGGGCATCCAATGTAATCGGACCTATGACCGGACATGTTCAGAGGAGAGACGGTGAATATATTGGTAGAAGAATGCTGAGTCTAGAGCTGCAGGTCTAGAGGAAGACCAAAGAGGAGGTTTAAGGATGAGCAAAGTCATGAAGGTAGCTGGTGTTATAGAGTAGAGGATGCAGAAGACAGGGGTAGATGGAGGAAACTGATTCACTGTGGTGACCCCTGAAGAGAAAAACTGAAAGGAAAAGAAGCATAGTCAAGACAAGGAACATGTAAATAAATGGCAAAACTTTTAAGGATGGTCCAAAGTCTTGCATGCAGGTGTTTGATCAGAAAATGCCATTTCTTTGTGTAAATCACAACATAAAGCTTATAATTCCAGTTTTAAAACTGATCATTTGAAACTCAGTCAATTATGAAAACCATTACTGCAACAAAATGTAGCCACAAGGGGGGGGGGGCACCCCTGTGTGCCGGTCCAAGTTTATGCAGAAAAGTAAAGCCAGAAACGAAGGACTCAGAGGAGGAACTTTGAATGAAGGAACTTTGACAGGTAAACTAGAGAGAGGGTCGACATAATAGACAGAAGAAAGATAGATCCCCTGTGTGATCAAGAGACCAGATGGAAAGAGATCAAAGTGTAGATTTCTCTTAAATCGTGATACGTTTGTGTGAGTCAAGGATCACACCAGAAGGCAGTTAAACACAGCTTTTTTACTGAGCTGCAGTCACAGTACATGCAGCTTCATGGAACTCTTGCAAACAACCACTTCCTCATTCTACAGAGTCCTGTAAGAGTACTAAATAAAGATAGTCCAACGAATGATTTACATCACCTCTCTCTAGCATATGTCTTCCATGTATAAGAAACAAAACTTAACTTGTTTAATGCCTACAACTTAGAGTGGTACATCTTATTGAGACAAATATGTTTAGAAAAAAACATTAACATTGGCTTTATCACGCTCAGAACACTAAATGAAGCATTGCTTGAATTACAGAGGAAAACAGGACAAACGGCAATTTTTTTTCTTCGATCAACTCAGCCTTTTAATACTCAGTCCATGTATCTTGGGTTGGGCTTGCAGACACGCCCAGAACGTGTTATGTAGTGACCACTTGTAGGTTCCTTCCAAAACAATGCAGCAGGTGTGAACTCTGCAGGTGGCTGATATTGTGACAGCGGTGTGCGTTTGTCATGGTTCACTTTGGGATTAAATTGAGTTGCACTGTCCTCCAGGTTGTCTGTAAGGTGTGTTGGGTGCAGCTGTTCCGGACAGAGAGGATGAGGCGTCGGTTTCTCCTGTATCTCTTCCTTGTGACTGGAAGATATAGGATCTTGGTTCTGGACCAATGCGCTTTACTACTCCAAGTTTGCCATAACCATGAGCGGTTTGCATCCGAACTGCTAGTCCTTCTGGCAGAGGTTTAAGAGGACGACTTGACTTGTTGTAGTGATGCTTAAGAATAAGCCTTTTGTAAAGGAGCTGGGCATGTACATGCTGAGCAGGTAGTAGTTGAGATGTTAGGAGTGAAGTGTTCACCGGTAAGGCTGCACGGCTCTGTCTGGACATTATCGATGACCTTCAGAGCCAAGTGAAGAGTCCCGGGGAATGTTTCTCATCTTCAGAATGTTGAGGAACACATCAGTCCCTTCTTGATGAGACTTCTCCATGAGCTGTTTCGTGCTGCTCACTGCCTTCTCAGCAAGACCATTGGATTGTGGATCGTCAGGACTGCTGGTGACATGAGTAAAATCCCAGTGCTTTGCCAAATCCTTGAGCTTGTGTATTGTGTCCCATTGTCCGTGAGTAGATCGTGGGGAATGCCATGAACGGCAAAATGTCTCTTGAACTTGCTGATGGTAGTAGACGATTTCAAGTCACGCATGAAGTCAACTTCAAACCAGCCCGAGTATGAATCAACAAGCACCTGATCGTGTTTACCGTGCAATTCAAAAATGTCAGCTGCCACTGCTGACCAAGGGAGTTCTGGAACTGGGCGTAGGAGAAGTGGTTCTTTTTACAGGTGTTTCTTTGAGCTGTTACACATTGCACATGACAGCAACTCCTCTATAATGTCTTTGGATATGGTAGGAAACTACAGGATATTCCTGGCTCTGCGTTTGGTCGCTTCCATTCCTGGGTGTCCTGTATGCACAAGTTTTACATATTCACTATTCATATTCATATTTTACAACAATGTAATTTTCTACTGTGAGTTCATCCCGGTACGGAAAAAAAGGGCGAAGGGCAGGGTCTAATTGATGGTAGCTGATGGACATGACGTCAAAAACGTTGTCATCTATAGAGCTTTGGGGTTTCTGAGGATGAAGTGTCCTTGAAAGTGTATCGGCTAGATACGTGTTTACCTTTTTTGTAGACCAGTGTAATGTGGAAATACTGCAGCATAGGTAGCATTTGTTGCAGGCAGGCAGGAGCTATGTGTACAGGCTTATTGAAAATAGTCACCAGGAGTTGAACCTGGAGACAAAGAGTGAGTAGGAGCGAGTAGTGTGGTAAACTTCAATTACAGTAGGTGAGGTAGGGAAGCAAGTTAAATATTCCTTGATTGCTAGCTAGCCTGGCAATAATCCTGTCCAAAGAGGAATGTTTTAAGTCTAACTTTGAATGTAGAAACTGTGTCAGCCTCTCTTACATGAGCTGGGAGCTTATTCCATAAAACAGGAGCTTGGTGGCTAAAGGCTCTACCTCCAACTGTACTTTTAGAAATTCTAGGAACCACAAGCAGTCCTGCATTTTGTGAGTGAAGTGTTCTGTTTGGTTGGTAAGGCTCTATGAGATCTTTAATATAGGATGGGGCCATACCATTCAAGGCCTTATAGGTTAGCAGGAGGATTTTGTAATGTGTTCTCTTCTGCTGGTTCCTGCTAACAATCTAGCTGCTGCATTTTGAACAAGCTGAAGACTTTTTAGAGAACTTTTAGGACATGCTGCTAGCAAAGAGTTACAGTAATACAGCCTAGACGTAACAAATGCATGGATGAGTTTTTCAGCATCGCTTCTAGATAAAATATTTCTAATCCTAGAAATATTGCGTAGGTGAAAAAATGCAGTTTTACAAGCCTGTGATATGTGAGCCTTAAATGATAAATCCTGGTCAAATAAAACCCCCAGGTTTCTAACTGTGGGTTTGGAGGCTATATTTACACCATCCAGGGAGACCATCGAAACAGGTAGGGTATCTCTGAGGTATTTTGGACCTAGTATAATGACCTCAGTTTTTTTCTGGGTTCAGGAGGAGGTAATTAACTGCCATCCAAATCTTGATGTCACTAATGCAGGCATTAAGTTTCTCTAAACGGTCATTCTGGTCGGGTTTAATGGATAGATACAACTGTGTATCATCTGCATAACATTGAAAATTAAAACAGTGTTTCCTGATTATATTCCCTAGAGGCAGCATGTAAAGCATAAACAGGATGGGTCCTAGAACTGAGCCCTGTGGGACTCTGTAGCTAACTCGACTGTAATGGGAGGAATGTCCATTTACATGAACAAACTGGTACCTATCAGATAAGTAGGATTTAAACCATTGAAGGGTAGATCCTCTGATCCCTATGTCATGCTCTAGTCTCTGGAGTAAGATGCTGTGGTCTATAGTGTCAAAGGCTGCACTAAGATCTAACAGGATCAGAATAGAGATTAGTCCCTTTTCTGTGGCAAGTAACAAGTCATTAGTGACTCTAACTAGTGCAGTTTCAGTGCTATGGTGAGGTCTGAACCCTGACTGGAAATCTTCAAAGAGGCTAATGTCCTGTAGGTGGCAGTATAGCTGTTTAACTACAACTCTTTCTAATATCTTTGAGATAAAGGGGAGATTCGATATTGGTCTATACTTAGCCAGAATACCAGGATCTAAACTGGGCTTTTTCAGAAGAGGTTTAACAACTGCAGATTTAAAAGACTGTGGCACATAACCTGTTTCTATAGAAGTATTTATAATAGTTAAAATTGATTCATTAATTAAGGGGAAGGTTTCTTTAAAAAGCTGAGTTGGGATTGGGTCTAAAAGACAAGTTGAGGTTTTGGAGGATGTAATAACTGATGTTAATTCTGCTAGATCTACAGCAGTGAAGCAGTCTAATGTTCCAGAGGTTTCTATTGATGCCTTTGTTTCTACTAGATGGATAGTCACATCTCTAGTCCCGTTTCTGGATGACTGGAGTCACATTTCTCGTCCTAAATCTAGAGATGGGTGGAGTCACATCTCTGATAGTAGGGATAACTTTGTTCATCTTACGCATAATATTTAGGATTTTACAATCGAAGAATAAAATAAATTCTTCAGAGACTGCTCTGAGCAGGAATATGTGGTTCCACTGAGCTGAGACTGCTGGTCAGTCTGGCTATAGTCCTCCTCCTTTTAGCCTAAGTCATACTTGCTTTTTAAGAACACACATGAAAAGACTCATTAACCGGGAGTAGTTTTTTTTCTTCTTCTTCTTTTCCCAGCCAGCTGAATTTATTCTGAACTGTTTTGCTATTGTCCATTAACATCTACAATCACTTATATTTAGAATTGCACATATGCATTGTTTATTCTGTGCATTCACAGATCCAATCTATCAGGAACGTTTATCAATCGACCTGACCTAGTAACAGTCTCAGTGGGTCGAAGATGACTTCTGTTTCACCGTAACGTACCCCTCTCAGTCTCTACCACATATGATCAGGGAGGACTGGCAGGTCTGACAACCGCACCAGTAGTTCCTTCAGTAGGGATCCAAACTTTCTGTCCAGATGTGAGTTGAGGTAAAGGTCTGGATTTGTGTCTGTTGTTGGAATGTTTTGCCTGCAGACACCTTCCCTCCTCATCCTTCCTTTGAAAAACATGCAGGTCAGGCCACTGAGGATCCAACTTAACTGTCGGTTGGGGTAGGAAGGTTTTTTTATCCCATCAACAGCTGTGCTGGTGAGAGCCCATGCTCCAGTGGAGTGGCTCTGTTTGTCAGCAGTGCCCTGCTGTGGTCCGTCTCCTTTATCCTTAAGTCCTTAACAGTGTGTTCAGCCTCCCCACTGGCTTGAGGGTGGAGTGGGCTGCTGGTGACATGCGTGAACTGGTACTCCTCTGCAAACTTTTTCAATAACTCTGATGAAAACTGTGGTCCGTTATCGGATATGACAGTCTCTGCCGTTCCATGTCTTGCAAAGATCTCTTTAATAGCTCTGTTGGTGACTTCTGCCACTGTGCTCTTAAGTTCAGCTACTTCTATGTATCTTGAGAAGAGTCTATTATAAGAAGATATTGTTTCTTAGACCACTCAAAAAGATCCATACCGACCCTCTGCCACAGATCTGGAACCTGAGTTGGTAGGAGTGGCTCCCAGCTTTGTGGTCTGTATTTTCTGCACGTCTCGCACCTGTTCCACATGCGACCAATATCCTGCTATATTACCCCATGCCGGCCTGGGACATCATCTGTGGGGTGCTGGCCGATGACATTTCAGCCACGTCTGTCTTTTGGCCAGATTGAATCCGCTCTCAGCTTCCTTCTTAGTTTAGATCTAGTTTCACCCGAAATTCAATTACAGCAGCTACAGGAATGCAGCTAATGTTGATTGAGATTCCAGTTATCAACAGCAATGTCTTTTCATTCATAGTTTGGTTTTCACGAAACATTTTAAAAATTGAGTACATGGTTCTGTTGGAACGACTAGTAAGACATGCCTGCTGACATGTTTTGGTGGGTAAAACTATCTGACTGAGAAAGGTTAGTCATCCTAGACAATTCATTTAAAGAATTGTTCAAACTGTTGGATTTTGGAGAAAAAACATTAAATCTGTTGTGAACATTTGCCAAGAGGTTTGGAGAAACATCCAGGTGGTTTTGAGATGTTATTTCTCAGTGCTGAGTGACAGTGGGCATGGTGCTGGTTTTGTGGTTCCTTTTGAGATGAACTAAGCTTTTGCCCTCACCGCATCCTCACTTAACCTTGCTCTGTCAGCTTTCCTGTAGATGTAGATGTCATTGCTGCAGGGACTAATTTTCTGCTTTGTCTTAGACCAGAACAGTGCTTTTCCTTCTGTTCTGTCTGACCTTAGCAGATGGTCTTCCTCAGTTAAGGCTGCAGTCAGCCATGTCTGAGGTGTCCACAGAAACAAACACGATTGACATTTTTGCTCTTTTTGGTTTATTACATTTGTGAAATGATTCATTTATGTGACAAATGTGAACATTGACACAAACACAACACAAGGATTCTAACAAAGTTTTCACACAGCAGAGTAAAGAAAACAAGTGATCAAACTATTGCCAAAGCAACATGCTACCTTTCATTCTAAGACTATAAACCTAAAACCACGACAGTATTTCTGTTCAGTCTGAAAGATCCACTTGGTTTTTCATGTATGGCAAGAGCATCCTTTCACACATCCACACCCAACGGTGCACTTCTTCTCCTTTTCATCATTTCTTTAAATTCATCTTTAGCTTCTCTTCCAAACCATTTTCTAATATTTTCTCATCAATGTGATGCAGGCTGGCAGCAGCCTTTCTGCCCTGACAGCGTGAGCCAAACATCTTCTGACTGTCTATTTCTTCCTGTCTATTTTGCTCATCATAGCCTTCACATCGACTGGAGCAGATGCAGCAGCAGCCTTGGCCTTCTCCTCTTCTTCCTGCTGCCACAGGATGATGGGATCAATGCCAGGGCTCCGGTTCTGGGCGTTCTGCTCCAGCTGTGCTGGACTGGAGTGAAAACAAAAGCCCGATCAAGCAGCCGTCTGAGTCCCTCTTATTTTTCTCTATGTGTCCCGTGTGTTCAGAAAAAAGGTCAGACCTCCCAGAACTTCACAGCAAACTATTTGATTCTTGTAAAGATTTCAAACCGTGTTTTTAGACATTCAGAATTCTTTACCAGGTTTGAAATAGTTTTCATTTATCTCTTCTCTACACCTTTACAAGCTTTTCTCTAAATCCGCACAGAGGAGAACGTTTTGTCTTACGAGGAGCTAGGATCTAGAAATAAGGAATTGATTATTAAAATGAGTCCAAATGCTTTCCCTCCAAGCTCTTGTCAATAGAAACACTTGATTTACACAAAAAGCCTAAAATGTGACTGTAATTGTTGGTTCTGTTTTAAGGATGTTATTTTCAAGCTGAATACATGTTAACAGGTTAAACTGACATTCATTGGTATTGTTCTGGAAACTAAAACGTAGATTTCTGTTGCTAGTTTTAGATTTTAGGAGGATTTTTTTAAAGATGGACCAACTTGTACCAAGATTCTTCTTTTCTTTACATTTTGTTCTGAAATGAGTCATTTCCACTCAATACACCAGTTTTTGTCACTGGAAACAAAATGAACACTTAGATTTATAAAACCTAAAAAATACAAAGAGTTTGCTTAAAACCATCAAGAACCCTTCTGATTGGACTGTGAAACATTCATTGCTAAGTTTTCTATCCAACAGTTTTTATCCTGTTTTTCCCTTGTTGAATGCTTGTGTGGAAATCCCTGTTTCTAGATTTAGAGATCTTAAGATTTCTTGCTCAGTAAGATGCTGCATGAAAAGATCATTTTACTACTTTCTAGTGAGTTTCTTCTTTAGATCAGTGCTGTTTTCAAAGGTTTAGGCGTCTTCTATTTGCAGTGTTCAAACATAGTATTGTCCATGCCCAAAGAGATCCCTCTTCTTCTCAGGATTATATCTTATCACATGCTGCTCTAGCCGCTGTCAGTTCAAATAATTCACACCTTTTATGAAACTGTTTTAAGTCTTCATTTCAAAGGTTCAGAAAATGCATATTTATAAAATGTTTTCATAATTTTATGCATAGTTTAGTAACTTTTTGGACTTGGATTTATTCTTCAGACAAAATTCACACAATAAGACAGAATGAGACTGTGCTCATGTTGTCAGCAGCTTTCTGTTTCATCTTTAAAGCTTCTTGGTTTATCTGTTCAGGCTATTTTTATTAAAAGTCTGTCCACTCTGATCTTTACTGCAGTCTTGGTTCTCACCTGAAGTTATGGGGTTCAGGGTTCAACGCCTTCTTCTGGATGTCTTTGTAAGTTGGTGACTTGAGGTAGCGAAAGAATGTGTCCTGCACCAATGAGAGTAGAAAGCGCATCAGGACATCACCTTCTGCAGACTGTCCTTAGCTTCATCTAAGCTGCTGCACCACTAAACTATTCTTGATCTGCCTCAGGATGTGATGCAGTCAAAGCAAACCTTCTTCATGAGCAGAAAGACGTGAGTCTGAGCTGCTTCCAGGACGTAACGATGAGGATGATCGAGGCCTTTCACTGTCAGACCCATTGTTCTGCCGTCAATGTTGATCCAGCGAGGGGCGCCAGGGGCCAGGAAGGTCCTGAGTACACAATCACATGAGCTCTGATGTGAGAAAGACACCTGCTTCTATGATTTCAGGCCTTAACAAAAGTCAGTCAGAAAGGCAGTACCAGGTTTGGTCTGACCGCAGAGTGGCACAAACTAGATCACATTCCCAGGAATTCCATACCGATGGTATTCCCAGCCCCCCCACAAACCAGAAGATATGTTTTTCTCAGACTTACTTGAAGATGGTTTCAGCTTTTGCAGACATTGATGAGGCTGCCCCCCACTTCAGCTCTTCGGCTGCTTCCCAGAAGGCCAAGTTCTCACCTTGAGACACAAACAAATGTATGACTTTATCTGTTTAGCTGTCCACAACCATTTATTCCACACTCTCAGTCATTTTTGATGCTAAGCATTCAACATTGTTGGTCTTTTATTTTATTTGTCAGCTGGGCTCCAAAAAACTCTTCATGAGAGCTCCTGAAAAAAACTGCTTAAACAGAAGGAATGAAGTTCTGCAGAGGAAGTTTGAACACTTTAAGAGATCCGACAGAAGAAGCATCATACCACTGAATTCCTTTTTCAGGAAGATTTTAAAGTCATCTCGACCCCGCAGGTCTGTGAGGAGCTCAAACAGGCTGAAGGACCAACGCTCTACTCGCATCTTTGTGGGAACCTCAACTCTGAAAACAGAAACAGGAGTTCAGGACGGAGTTCTGAACAGACAAACAGCATCTGGAATTACACCCCCCCTCCATAATCCTTAAATGGAAGATGTTCGGGATGACCAGAACCCTTCCTAGAGCTGGCCGTCCGCCCAAACTCAGCTATCGGGGGAGAAGAGCCTTGGTGAGAGAGGTAAAGAAGAACCCAAAGATCACTGTGGCTGAGCTCCAGAGATGCAGTCGACCTGGGACTGCTCAAATCAGTTAAAGGCTGTTAGCCAAAACTAAATCTGTTCAAAGTCCTGCGGCAAATGTGCAACCCGCCATTTCATCTCTCTTCTTCCCCCTTTTATTTTCCGTCCGGTCCAACAAAAAAAAAGGAAACAAACATAATTAATTTAAATAAATCTTAGTTTAAATTGCAAAAGGGGTTTATACAAATATACACCTTGTGTGTCTGATGATCTATAACCCCTGATTGTAACAGTAAAATCTGTCTAACACAAGAGGCTCTCAGCTCATATCTGTTTGCTCAGCTGTTGGACAGGACAAAAAAAAAGTCTTCCTTTTCTTTCTTCAGTTTGAAAAGTCTTTCTGTCTCAGCGGAGATCACTACCAGTGATGTGTCTAAACAAATTCTTGACAGTTGACTGAGGAATATTTAGGAGCGAGGACATTTCACGTCTGGATTTGTTGCACAGGTGGCATCCTATGACAGTTCCACGCTGAAATTTACTGAACTCCTAAGAGCGACCCGTTTTTTTTACAAATGTTTGAGAAAACAGCCTGCATGTCTGAGGTCTTGATTTTATACACCTGTGGCAAGACCAAGTGATCAGAACACCTGATTCTGATCATTTGAAGATCAGAACGAGTGAGCCAGCACTTTGGGTCATACAGCGTAAGTCAGCACAAAGTTAGCAGGGAGTAGTGTAAAAATAAAGTGAATAGGATTCAACATAAAACTAAAACTTTATGGGTCATTGTAAAAACCACAAACAGCAAAACTGATGTTGCTTACCGTCGCATATTCAGAGTCCAATATGCATCATGGTCTGTCTGCCACGGGTTGCTTGGTAGACAAGGAGCCAGGAATGGGTCGTGGTTTTTATAAGTTGTGATGTACTTGACCAACCTATGGACATGACAGCTTAATTAAAACGATTACACAGCAGGAGTGCAACTTGGACCAAACAGATTCATGCAGTTGCATGTAAGCTGTTCACAGTGTTGCAAGTTTCAACCGTCTTTCCATCCATCCTTCCATCCATCCATCCTTCCATCCTTCCATCCTTCCATTCATCCATCCATCCATCCATCCATCCTTCCATCCATCCATCCATCTATCTATCCATCCTTCCATTCATCCTTCCATCCATCCATCCATCCTTCCATCCATCCATCCTTCCATCCATCCATCCATCCATCCATCCATCCATCCTTCCATTCGTCCATCCATCCATCCTTCCATCCATCCATCCTTCCATCCATCCATCCTTCCATCCTTCCATCCTTCCATCCATCCATCCTTCCATCCTTCCATCCATCCATCCTTCCATCCATCTATCCAAGATTCATTCATTCATTCATTCATTCATTTTCCAATCCGCTTTATCCCTTTCGGGGTCACGGGGCTGCCAGAGCCTAACCCGGCTACTCATGGGCGAAGGCAGGGTACACCCCTGGACTGGTCGCCAGTCTGTCGCAGTCCATCCAAGATACATTTGTTAAATAAACCAGGAGAAGTCTCCTACTTTATGAGACTTTGTGCATGTTTGAAATCCCAACAATACTGAATGACTCTTAATTTAATTTTTAAAATCTGATAAAACAGTTTGTTGTTGTTGGACCTGAGCTCTCCTTGTCAACAACATAATGACAACATTAACTGGATCTCATATCCTACGGTGAATACTGAGTATTCTGGCCAAACCATTTCTAACAATAGTTTGATGTAAAAATCCTCACGAATACTGAGCTTTATTCATCCCAAACCAAAGACTGAGCTCCATAAAGACTGAACACACAAACTCCTCCTGGCTGTCCTGCACTGATCTTCTAAAAAAGGAGACTCGACTGCAGCGTCTTCTCTTCCACTGAGTAGGGGGGTTTCAGGCTTACAACCTTGATCGACTGAAAGAAATAGCTGAGTACTGGAGAAGCCTTGAGTTGTTGAATTGACAAAATCTTTGTTATTCACCTTTCAGCACATCCCCTCAGGGGTCTGCACAGCAAATCAGCTTCACTGATCAGCACATTTGGTTAGACAGAGAGTTTTAACCAGATGCCCTTCCTGACACAACCCTGTACTTTATCCAGGGTAGGGACCAGCACTGGGAGACCCAGACTCAGGGCCCCCTGTGGCTACATGGTTAAGCAGTACCATGAAGGGTCTTGCCTAAGGACCCACACTGGAGTAAGCTCATCGTGTCCCCTGGAAAACAAACCCTGGTTTTCCATACAACAAGAGTTCAAAAACGTTCTATTTTTTATTGGGTCTTTGTAGCATATTGAGATGAAGAAGTTGAAAAAAAGTTTCCTTCAGTTTTGTGTGCTCTGAGTTAGAACTTACGCTCCAAGAGACACGCTGGACTTGACTTTGGATCTCATGATAGCTTGTTGACAGAATATGTTCTGGGACACAAAAAACAATGTGATTTCTAACTGAACACCATAAAAATATACATATACTTTAAAGTTTCTAAAAGGCGTTGTAGTCTAGGAGTTCGTATTTCACTTTTGCACTTCAGACTTATTACAACAAACAATAAAATCAGACTAAAGTATAAAGATATACAAAAAAACTTACAATGCGTCTGTACTGGTCAAATGTGATTTTCTGTGAAAAAAAATAATTTGACATATTTCAGACTGTAAACATAAAATAGAGAGTTTTGTCTGTTTAAAATATCACATAAGTGAAAACCAGAAGCTACAACAGCAGAGCAGCTGCAATGGGACCACCAGGTAGCAAAGAGCATAAATGAAGGCTCGCCCTTGAATGACTGAAATACTGACTGTGAGTCAGTTTTCTGTTTACCAAGACTGTCCTATTGTTGTTGGATGTGTGGTTAGTAGCTGTAATGACAGGAACATGGAACCATGTACTTCCTGGAGAGAAGCAGCAGCAGATAACAGACCACAGCAGGTTGTACAGTAGGGTCTGAAGCCACGCCCACAATAAAGTAAGCCTCTCTAACCTGTGCTCATGTGATTCAGCATTTTGTTAATCAGATTCAGGACATTTCTCTTGTCTGCAAATGTCTGCTGACTGACAGTGTTTCTATAATCATGATTTAACGTGAGATGGTTAACGATGTTGCTGCAGTCCACTGTGCAAGCCCACGTGCATTCTGTCTGATCAGAGCAGAGACCTGTTTGAAAGCAGAAACAGAAAAAAGAGATTCCGTCCATGGTTTTCTTTTTTACCAAATCTGCACAAGAAACAACATTAAAGTTTGCTGCATCACAGCCTTTCCACTTTCAGCTGAACATGAGATTCAGTGAGCAGGTGTAGGCCCTCACCTGTTACCTGTTCTGCATTGGGGTTGATGAGTCTCTCTGGACCGCAGTCCAACGCACTGTGAGTTCGCCGCTGAAAACACAAACAGTGGGTTTCAGTCTGAAAAGTCAAAGCTGTCTGTCAAAGTATGAGAGTGCAAACTCACCGGAGGTCTGTTCACAATCCAGTACGCCCGCTCCTGGCAGTCAAACACCACACGGTCGGGTTTCTGTCTGTCCCTCCCGGCCCTGACCACGCACACAAACCCAAGACGAGAGAGCGAGACAGACACACAAAAACACAGCAATGTAACAACAGTGGTAACAAAGAGATAACTTTAATGTGTCGGTGGAACAGTGGTTGGCACTGTTAGGGATATGGCAGCTTAAGAAAATGGATGAATGCATGGTGTGGTCATGTTAAACCCTTCATAACATCATGATATGACATATGAACACAAAAGCAGGAAAAATACTACAATAAAATGTTCCTCTTCAGGGGCTGCTCTGGAGAGGAAAGGAGCAGAGAAAGTGTTTCTCCAAAACGGAGGTAATCACCGCCTCATTTGACTCAAAACAATAAAGTCAAAAGTGACTGCCATTGTCATCCCTTCAATTTGAACCCCTTCAATCAACTCATCATCCAGTTCATAAATACCTGGAGGCTTAGCACTCACTTGTACTGTTCAGTTGCTTGCATAACAATGAAGTCCCACTTGTGGTTCAGCCATTCATTTAGGTGGTTGTAATGAGCCTGTTTAAACAAAAACAGCATAATTGAATGAAGAATTAAAGCCCCAAAAACAAACAAAAGTCAACCAACAGGCAAAAGAAGAACAACCAAACCGACTCCTCGTTGGCCTGGAACCACAATGACATCAGTGAAAAGGACTTTTGTGTTCAAGTTTTTGTTCCATCACTGATTATGGCATGTGTGTTCAGAGCTCCATTGACAGGCTTTTTCAAAACCCCATGGAAACAGCTGTGTTCTTTTGAGGTGTACATACCTGCTCGTAAGCTTCAAGCATGCCTTTCTTGCGAATATTTCTCTTTGCCAGGTAAATGGCTAAAAAACAAACCAACAAATGTATAAACTGCTTTATAGACGATCATAGATGACAGATGTTACTGCAAAGATTCATAATCAGAGCATGTGCGTCTTATATCAAATAAAAATCCAAAAATGTAGCAGCAAAAGGAGGAAATAACTCAGCGTGGGCAGTCGCCACCAACAGCGAAAACAGAAATAATAATGCATGTTCTTTTTATTAGACCAGTTCATTTCATCCACATGTGGGAACAACAATTTTTAAATCAATTTGAATGACGGTTTGCACGGTGGTGCAGTGGTTATCACTCTCGTCTTACAGCAAGAAGGTCCTGGTTCAAATCCTGGCTGGTTCCTCTCTGTGTGGAGTTTGCATGTTCTCCCCATGCATGAGTTTTAGGCTCCAGCAACATGTGACTCCCAAAGGGCAAAAGTGGGTTTAGAAAATGGATGGATGGACTGACAGATGCAGGGGGCAATTAGGCCCCTTTACTCTGATCAATGACCCAAGTTAAAACTTCCCATGAATTCATGAATAAATAAAAAAGAAAAACTGTAACAAAGACGTAGAAGTGCAAATCATGGTGCTTAGATCAGTTCATATCAAACTCTCACTCAACTATTAGTAAGTTCAAAATTAGTGAATCAGGTAAAGAAACAAAATGACAAAGTGACTCCACAAGCGGGAGGAGACACATAAACGTACAAAAACTCCATTTGCTGAGGAAACTTTGAAAGCAAACAGAGAAGCTATGATAAAAGCCTGAGATCAGAGCTCTATAAACTTTGAGGAGTCTCAGTGAGCTCAAAACATGAGAAACATACAGGACTAAGGGTTTGAAAAACTGATCATCACAACCTTATTTCTGTTGAGTGTCATTAAAACATATGGGTTACATAATTTCACACAACATTTCATACCTACCATAGTCAGAGTCTTCAGCAAACCATTTCTGTGTTGGCCAGAAGTATGGAGTCTGAAAAAATGAGTCAATGCGGCTGTCAAAACTCTTTTAGTGTGTAAATGTAGTACAGTTCTCTCTGCAGATGTGCCCAACAACAAAACTCAATGATCAATGACACAAAAATTCTTCTACCGAGTTTTCCTTCTAAGAATCTGAACGCACTGATGGGAGAGGCTAGGTCTGTTCTGGGTTCTGCTCCAGAGCCTCTACAGATGCATTGGGGGGGGTGATAAGAGGCTGAAGCTTCAGATCTGCTGATCCTGACAGGAGATCCTGCCAGGATCCTATGGAACCTCCTATAATGACTGAGGACCCTGAGCACAAGACTTACTATAACTTCTGATTTCGCCTACACCACCAATAAAACCTTTTTAACTCACTTGAATTTGCTAAAATTATTAAAAGATGTTTATGTTTACTTTGAATATTATATGAAGAAAAAAAAGTTATCAATTTTTGCTCAATATGTTCAAATCAAATCTTGTTTTCCAGTAGTGAAAACGCTGGTGTGTAACAGAAGCGTGTCTGTGACGGTCAGAAACTCTGTGTGCTCTCCCACTTCTAAAATGACTTGTGTGGGACCTTCTAACCCAGCAGAACCTGAAGCTCTGCTGGGTGGAATGATACTGAACATTATTGAAGATTTCTGGCAGCCGTGAATCCAGACTGACAAAAACAGGAATCTGGGCGTTTAAAGGTTTTGTGATGTGTGTGTAATAACACAATTACATATTTTATGGTGTGTTAACTTGCCTAAAAACTACATATAGTTAATTTTGTTTCAGATTTAACTGTTCACATAAAAGTCTGTCATAGTAAACACCAAAGTGAAACTATTTTTAAACCAAGTTTAATTGAATTCTGCCTTCAGCAAAAGTTCAGTCTATGCACACTGAGAGCTGTGGGTCTCAAACCCAGAATGACACTAAAGGCAGCACAGAAAAGCACGGATGTACCTGGAAGCGATAAAGACTGCTGTCGTTGCACATCACCAGCTTCTTGTGGTTCTGCAGTGGGTACATGTATCCAAAAGCCACTAGCATGGTGCCAAACGCTTCAGCCTCTGTTTTCACACGAAAGCAGAAAACAAAAATGATATGAAAATGTGCTTGTTGTGCATCCATACAGTTCATAATTCATATAATAGCTTTGCCTACTTTCAGCTAATCAGTGAGCTTGCTAAAATAACCTGCTGGTTCTGCAATTATCCTCATGAGGCCCTCAAGTAGTTCAAGTAGAAATCTGAATTTAAATGACCAAAAAAAACTAAAATTTGCAGTTGAGAGGCAGAAAATGACTTTTATGAAAGTCAGTGACCGTGGTCATTTTTGGTTGGCTAAACCTTGAAAAATGTTGTGAGGAACGAATCAGGAGGATCAAAGTAGCAGACAATAGGTGAGTGGTGAGTCAAGGTATACAGAGAAGACTATGTTTCAGAGTGGAGTTGTGAACAGAACTGAGGGCTTGGAGCAGGACTGAGGGATAACGACAGACAGACAGAAGACCAAACAGGCTGCGTACAGAGCCAGAGGCCCAAACAGCAACGCTGAGCTTCCAAAAACAAGGACAGTCTGGCAGTAAGTGTCTGGCTGAGCAGAGCTGGAATAAAAGTTAAAGTTAAGTCCCATCAGTTGTCAGGCACCTCGGTTTGACAGAAGATAGAAAATAGCCTCAAAACATTTGTGTGTGGGTAATACTTGATTTGTAACTCATTCAATTGTGTGTAACTGTGAGTACTTGCAATTGTGTATTCACATCTGCACTCAAATATCAACAGCTTACAATACGAAATACAATTTATGAATGCACAATTTGGAATTACGCCAGCTTAAAACTAACTACAAATTCAAAATGTTTCCTATGCTTACCAATCTTTAAATAGTGCACATCATTCACCTGATACACACAGACAAATCCACTTTAAAAACACACAGATCAGAATTACAAGTGAACGAGGGGTTTTGAGACTCTTCACACTTCTCCAGGTTTGTGTATCCAGGACAGGCTGACAGATGAGGTTAGACAGGAATCACCATGGACTATGATGTTTGC
>BSAI01000125.1:148311-172872 GCA_036245035.1 Adrianichthys oophorus
GACATGTATGCATGCAGACTTTGCATGGATGCATGTCTGTGGCCCTTAGGATGACAAGAGCATCCAGGCTGAACCTTACCAGTGTAAATGTGTGCATAAAGGCGGCCTTTCACTTTAATTCCAAAAGTCTTTTAAAGTTTTTTACGTTGATGGATTCAATCCAGCATTTTCTGATCATGTCACACTGTGCAGTCTCATGCCTCAGGGCCCCAGGTCTTCTACAAATGTGATCCTTGTAGTTTGAAAAGACAGAGATGGCCAGTCCAAGACACCTGAGGTTCTGCTTCACAAAGTGTCCAATTTATTTACAGACAATCACCATTCGTTCTAACGGGAAAAAAAGCAATGTATATGGACAGGGAAACTATCCAGCTGTGGTGAAAACACTACGAATGTTTGTCAATTCAACAAGTACAGCTAATAAAGTTCCTTTACTGTCTTCCTCACACCTTGGCTTTAAAAATAAAAGCTGGAATATGACACAGCAACACAGAGTCCCAGCTAAAAGGCAGAACATGTCATGAGAAGAACACAGCTCCTTGAAAAAGTCTATGAAGTGCAAACAAACTCATTACAGAGCCACATATGGGTGAACAAGAAACATTTCAAAGAATGGCACTCCTCTGAATCTTTAAAAAGGTGTGAAGCCTCAGAGCAAGAAAGCCATAACTGGACAGACTGCAACGAGCTGCCTCTGAGCAGCTTGACTTCAGATCTTAGACTTTCATGCCAGCCTCTTACAATACCAAGACTCTGCAACTGACATCACATTTTCTTGTCTGCTCCTGCTGGACCACTGCACTGAGGGATTGAAGTGCAGAAAATAAAGATTTCACAATTTTTTTCTTCACATGTCGAACAATTTAGAAAAAACTAAGTTAAATGTGACACCTTTCTGTTTACAGACTCTCCAGGTCATCTGACACAGAATGTTTTTGATTTGATTTGAAATGGTTTATTTCATGAACCACCACCTTAACGTGGTGGAGTGGTTTGAGTGCTCGAGTAATCTCAGGAGCTATGCTGTCTGGGGCTTCGGACCCTGGAAGGGTCTCCCATGTCAGACAGGTCCTGAGACAAAGAGCAGTTTAGAAGCCCCTTTATGAGACGAAGGAGTTTGGGGAGGCCATGGAGAAGGACTATTGGTTGGCCTTGAAGATGTTCTGGCAAACTGTCCAGCACCTCAGGAGAGGAAAGCAGTTTTCTACAGGCACCGTATTCAGTGCAGGTGGGGAGCTGTTGACTTTGACTGGGGACATTGTCGGGCGGTGGAAGGAATACTTTGAGGATGTCCTCAATCCTGCTGACACGCCTTCTCTTGAGGAAGCAGAGGCTGAGAGCCTTGGGGTGGGGCTGTCCATTACCGAAGCTGAAGTCACGAGGTAGTTAACAAGCTCCTCGGTGGCAAGGCACCGGGAGTGGACGACGCCCTGAGTACCTCAAGTCTCTGGATGCTGTGGGAGTATCTTGGTTAACACGTCTCTGCAGCATCGTGTGGCAGTCGGGAACAGTACCACAACAGTTCCAACTAATGGGGAATCACACTCCTCAGCCTCCCTGGGAAAGTCCATGCCAGAGAGGAGAGTCCAGCCAATAGTCAAACCTCAGATCCAGGAACAACAATGCGGTTTCCATCCTGGTCATGGAACAGTGGATCAGCTCTACACCCTGTCTAGGGTGCTGGAGGGTTTGTGGGAGTTCGCTCATCCTGTCCATATGTGTTTTGTGGATTTGGAGAAGGCGTTCGACCGCGTGCCCCATGGTGTTCTGTGGAGGGTACTTTGGGAGTATGGGGTCCGGGGAGCCTTACTCAGGGCTGTCCGGTCTCTGTATGACCAGAGCAGGAGATTGGTCCGCATAGCCGGCAGTAAATCCGACCTGTTCCCGGTGCATGTTGGACTCCGGCAGGGCTGCCCTTTGTCACCGGCTCTGTTCATAGTCTTTATGGACAGAATTTCTAGGTGCAGCCAGGGTCCGGAGGGGGTCTGATTTGGGAACCACAGGATTTCCTCTCTGCTCTTTGCAGATGACGTTGTCCTGTTGGCTTCATCGAGCCAGGACCTCCAGCATGCATTGGAACGGTTTGCAGCCGAGTGTGAAGCGGCTGGGATGAGGGTCAGCACCGCTAAGTCTGAGGCCATGGTTCTCAACTGGAGAAAGGTGGTTTGTCCTCTCTGGGTGGGTGGAGTGCTCCTTCCCCAGGCGGAGGAGTTTAAGTATCTTGGGGTCTTGTTCACGAGTGAGGGAAGATCGGAGCGTGAGATCGACAGGCGGATTGGTGCGGCATCCACTGTCATGTGGTCTCTACATTACTCACTCCAATACTCACCTATGGTCATGAGCTCTGGGTCTTGACCAAAAGAACGAGGTCTCGGATCCAAGCGGCTGAAATGAGTTTCCTCCGTAGGGTGGCTGGGCGCTCACTTAGAGATAGGGTGAGAAGCTCGGTCACCCGGGAGGAGCTCGGAGTAGAGCCGCTGCTCCTCCACATCGAGAGGCGCCAGTTGAGGTGGATTGGGCATCTGGTTCGGATGCCCCCCCAGAAGAGCTGGAGGAAGTGGCTGGGGAGAGGGAAGTCTGGGCATCTTTGCTTAGACTGCTGCCCCTGCGACCCGGAAGAAAATGGATGGATGGTTTATTTCAAGCTATCAGGAAAGAATAATACTGTGTAACACAATCAATCAACAAAGGTTATTAAAAAAGATTGCTTGAATGGGAGTGGGAGTAAGTCCATGAGTGGCCGGGTTAGGCTCCGGCAACCCCGTGACCCCGAAAGGGATAAAGCGGATTGGAAAATGAATGAATGAATGAATGATGAATGAATGGGAGTGGGAGTAAGTCCATGAGTGGCCGGGTTAGGCTCCGGCAGCCCCGTGACCCCGAAAGAGACAAAGCGGTATAGAAGATGAATGAATGAATGAATTTGCCGATTTGTGCAGTCTTTGGTCTTACTGCTTTCACGTTAACGGGAGAGTCAGAACTTTTGGAATTTCCTTTGGCTTTTGGCTCAGTTTCTCTGCTGTTTGATTAGCTCGCTGACTTTATTTTCAAGTTTTTGTGTTTCGCTCAATGTAGACTTAGGGGCAGCGACATACCTTTGGTCAAAAGTCAGAATAACAAATATTAACTGAACATGTGAAGCAGCTTTTGTTGCACCTAAATGTCTTTCCATACGATCCAGCTTTGTTGATGGATGAAGCATGAGTAGTACTTCAGGAAAAGAAGGTGGATCTTCTTCTTGGCTTCTAGCTGGAGACCTACGATGAGGCTGATGAGGCTCCCAGCAGCCTCTAATGAATTGTTTAAGGAGCAACTCTACTTTAGTAAGAAGACTGTGAAGGCGATTCAAGAATGCTGAAGGTTTCTCTCCACTGTCCTGGTTGGAGCCAAGAAATGCAGTGAATAATTCATCCACATCCTCAGCAGCTCTGATTGCAGAGTCAAGTTTGGCAACACAAGCTTTTGGTGCTGCAGTGATCCCTAAAGGCTTTACAACCTCAGCAGCAGGGTTGAGCAAGCTCTCCAGTATTTTTCTCACTTTGTGAGCATCAGTCAAGGAAGGATCCCAAAGCAGAAGATCAAGTTGGGTTGATTATGTTTCATGGTCAACCTCACCATTGGGCCTTGGTAATCAGCTAGAGAAGGTACGTATCTTTGTCTGTGTGAGCATCATGTGGACTGGCTAATTTTGAATTATGTGCTTAACCACTCATTTCTGAACATGTGGAGGGTTAGAAACACTTTCGTCAACAGGTGGTGAGCGCCTAACATTGCATTATATGACATTAACATTTTGTGCTTCAGGTAGCTGAGTTTCAGTGCGAGGTGTGTAGCCTTCCTGCAGTTCCCTCTGAAGAACACAAAGGAAACCTGCTTAAACACTCCCTCACATAGCCTGATGTTCCCTGAGGTACCTGCAGGCTATTTCTTTGCCCAACTTCCCCTGGGTGATGTCCCTAACAGTTCGAACTGACTATTCTGAGGTTGGACCTGTGTAGCTTGTTGGCTTACCTAAGGTGTCAGGGTTTACTTTCAACATAGTCTGTTCAGATTCATATTCAATAGGAAATCTGCCTTCAGGATGATTTGCCTCATTGGGAATCCTAACAAGTCCACCTGAAAGCAATCACAAAGTTCAATTTTCCTGTAGTCAACAAGTTAGCGTGTCCTTAGTTGGACGGAAACAAAAAACACTAGACCAATCTCCTGGCTGGCTCACCTGAACAGTCTGCACACAAGTGTGCAGAGGAATTACTGAATTTGTTAAATAAAAATAAATGACTGACTCATGCGACTCTAAATGAGTTCCAACTATACTTACATCTGTACACCACTGATGACAAAAAATGAACAATAAATTCTCTCCAAACACAGTTTCTACATTCAAAGTAAGGCTTAAAACATTCCTCTTTGGACAGGATTATTGCCAGACTAGCTAACAACCAGAGATTATTTAATTTACTGCTCCTCTACTTCACCTACTGTAATGAAGTTTACCACACTGGCTCTACTCACTCCTACTCACTCTTCATCTCTCACCCCCACCCCCACCCCACCCTAACCCGGGTCTGTATCCTTCTCCCAACCCATTCCCCCCACCTGCAATCTTCATTACATCACTTGTCATCTGCCAATGGCTTATTTTAGGTTGTTCGTCATGCCTCTGTTTGGTGCAGTGCAATTCACATGTTGTCCCTCTTTCCCACCCCCCTATGGGGGAGCGGGAGAGATTTCTGATTCCAGGTGGATCGTCTGTGCTCCTGTCTTTGGCCGTGACCTCGCCTCTTGCTCTTCCAGCAACCCCAGCTGTTCCACAACTCCTACTGGATGAAGCCCATCTGCTACACTATTCAAACATGTCTTTGTTTATTTAAATATTTAGCTGTTATCTTAACTTGTAGCTGTTTATCTAGACGTGTTTGTTTATTAGACATATACTTATTATTATTGTTATTTAACAATGTGGTTGCAGAATTAATTAATTTCTTCTTTAATAGTTCTAGCACAGCTATAGCTGTGATATTGGGCTTTGTAAATAAAACTGAATTGAATATGAAGCCTTTACATTTTTGCTAGGTTTTTTACAATCATATCTTTCTTAATGTGCTCTGAAAAACCATCTATCCATTCATTTTCTTTACGTGTTAAATCTCTTTTGGGGTCATGGGGTCACCAGGGCCTAAGCGAAGGTGGGGTATATACTGGACAGGTCACCAGTCTCTCACACAGCACACAAACACTCCCACACACACTCACATATGCACACCTAGGGATACTTTAGAGCAGTTTTTTCCAACACTAGTTCTCAGGGAATACTGTCCTGCATTTTTTCAATTTATCCCTGCTCAAACACTCCTGCCTTTGATGACTGTCGTTGTCAGGCTTCTGCAGAGCCTGATGAAGAGCTGAATCAGGTGTGCATAAGCAGAGCAACATGGAAAACGTGCAGGACAGTGTTGCCCGAGGACCAGGGTTGAGAAACACTACTTTAGAGTAACCAATTAACCTATGAAGCATGTTTGTGGACTGTGGGAGGAAGCCGAGTACCTGGAGAAAACCCACGCATGCACGGGGAGAACATGCAAACTCCACATAGAAAAAACCCAGCTGGGATTCCAACCAGGGCCTTCTCACTGGGAGGCAAAGGCACTAACCACTGTGCAGCCCTCCAAAAAACCAATGTACACAAATGAGAGCTAGTCTTTCCGTTTCCGTTTTCTTTTTTTTTTTAATAAAACAAACAACATGCACACATTTCCATAATTTCTGCAACTTGCTCCACCTCCGACAACCAGAGGGAGCTCTCTCCTGAACATTGATCCCTCACATCTCCACCAGCTGTATCTTTGCGAAGTATTGTTTTGCCCAGCATTCAATTCCGAGCATTCTCCTGTGTATTGGCTTCCACTGTTCTTGACCCTTGCCTGTTTTCTCAACGCCCTGTCTCGCTCCTCGTTTTTGATTCCTGCCTGGCCTTTGACTTCGTCCTGTCTATGCCTTTGCCTGCTACTGTCTTTAATAAACAAACTGCCTGCAAATGGATCTGAACGCCTCTGCGTGTTCATCACAGCACCAAAGAACATTGATCTTGTGAAAAGTGAGAAGATGTTTTGTGCCAGTTATTGCCAGTAGTCCCTTGGAAAGTAAGAGCACTTTAAAGCAAAACAATGAATATAATTGAAATTCAAAAAAGGGACCATAACAGCTTTTTAAAAAACAAACAGAACAGATTACTGGGAACAGAGAGGACAGCATCAGATCAGGAAAATGCAAAGCTGTGCACAACAGCGCAGTTTCAATTTCTTTAAGTCACAATCCTTAAAACAAATACAGTAAACAACACTACCATACCTGTTAATAACCACATACATACAGATACAGGTTATGTTTTTTCCAACTTTTGCTGCATTGATAGGGATTAACTTCAAAGCAGAACCATCGCATAATTATTGCTTTAACTATCAGTTTAATTGACCTGTAAGATTATGACCAAAATAAATATTCAAAATATCATTTAAACTTCATCTGTGAAAAGTTATTTGGATTGATTGAGGATGCAGTGTTTAAAGTGCAAAAGAATATTTACACTCTCATCAGATCTTTTAAAATGAACAGAGACCGTTTTTTTTGCTGAAGACATCAATGTCTACATTACAGATCATCATGGAGGTTGAGGCCAGGTCACCTGCATAACACTTTAGTCTGACCACAGAGCAGCAAAACTAATTGGCTTAAGGCGGAATTAGAGATCATCTTTAACAAGTGTCTGCTTGGACTGTGTGGACAGATAGAACTGCAAAAGACGTATTTGTAAATTGAAGAGTAGTTCAGTGTGCAAATCTTCATATTTTCCCTGGATAACTTTTGTTTTTCATAACATTTTCAAATTAAAAAATATATATAAATAAAAACTGAAAAATAAACAAAATTCAAGTAAAAAAAATAAATAATGAAAAAGTTAAGAGTATGAGCCTCCGTGTACACTTGACAAATCAGTCACTATGGAATACCTTTAGAAATATTCTTACAAATGATTCCATTGTGTTCAATTTTCCACATTGAAGACAGTCAGTTGGTCTACTGAAGTAATAGGCAACAATCTTAGTATTTTACTGTATGGACACAGTCATTATGAATGAAACAGAGCAGTTTACAGCATTACCCACCTTTTTGAGGCAGTGCATGCGTGGATGGAAGTGCTGTCCCCGGTTTGGACGGGCTGTTCTGATGGTCATTTTGCGCAATGAGGAAAACCAATTCAGATGGAAAAACAAGTTTTTTTTTCCTTCTTAGCTTAGGTTCCACAGAAAGGTGCAGGTACTGAGATAACTGTGTCCACCACTGATAACAACACCATCATCCTGAAAGAGGATCTTTGCATAGAGGGGAGGGCTGGATTTATCCTCCAATCAGAGGAGCTAGAATATCCAGAGTGATGAGGTCCGTCTCAGATCTTATGCCTTGGTCACATGCACCCATTCAGGGGTTGACCCATATGGGTGTTGCAGGTTTTTGGTTTGTTTGGGCCCAAAGAGGAGTAGCTGCATTTTCAGGAAGGTGCAAGTGTGTCTTTCAAGCTATTTCCATATTCCCTCCCTACTCTATAACTACTAAAAAACTATATGGTGCGGGAGAATTTAGTCCCCAGAATTGTAAAAGCAATTTGGAAACCATGCTCACTACTTTTTCCTCAACGGACAAATATGATGTCATGGATTTTTTCAAAAGTTAAATTCAATTAAATATGAACATTTTATGAAGACTATTCATAAATCCACACTGTTATGAATGAAAATAGTTCCACTGCTAAGTCCTCAGTTTTGACGCTCCTGCAGCTCTCCTCTGAAGTCAAACGAGGAAAATTCTATTTTCCAGAAGTAAAAGGGAAAGAAATTCATTCTTTTTCAGATTGTAAAATGAACAAACATCCAGAGCAAAGCTAAGCAACTAACTGAATTATAAAGAAAAAAAATGCAAATTAACAAGAAGAACTTAGTGAAGTAAAAAGACTGTTGGACTCCACTCCAAATTGAGCCTGTGGTGAGTCTGCAGCATAACTACACCTGCGCACACAAAGGAAACCCCTCGCTTCCTTTTGGAAAGAAAATACTGAACAAGCTGAATGCAAACTGGTCATCTCTGTCATTAAGGCTTCTACACTAAATATGAAAACTTGAATGTTTTATTAAAAAAATAATTTGAATAATTTTTTGTAAATTAGTAAAAATTTTAACAGCAATATTTGTGGTTATTTCGTTTTAGGAGGAAGAAAAACAGACTTCATTTTTCAACTGTAAATTTTTACCTTTTAATTTATGTATTTATAAATGTGACATTTACCAGCTAAATGTTTAGTCAGCAAGCTAAATATTAAATTTAAAGTTAAATGTTTATTTTATTATAAAACTAAACCTTTAGTTTGCAAACTAAATATTCAGTCCTGACCTAGATATTTATTTTCCAAACTAAACATTTATGTCTTGTAACTAAATATTTATTTGTTAAATAAATATTAAAACAAAAATGAAATAAAGAAAAAGTAACAGGAACGCATATTAGTGCGGTCCACAGGCTACTACTCCCGTTTATAACCCCCTGTTCAAGCATAATTTGTAAAAGGCTTTGTATGTCTTTATAGAGTGGGAGGAACAGGCCTATACCGTTCTTTAATGGGCTCAGTGTCCCCTGTTGGTATTCTGTGCTTCACAACACTAGTGTGTCCATAGTCTTCTTACATGCCCACTTATGTAGTACATGCTCTAGCTGCTGTTGAGGCTCAATGGCTAAACCATCCCCTGCAATGCAGAGTGAGGATTTATGTTCTCCCTCTGACTCACACATGCTATTACTAACATTATGAACAGCCACCTCCACGATACCTGGGCTTATTTCTGCTAACGAAACTTCCCTGCTTCCTTTTATGTTCTCTGGGGTAATTGGACAGATAGTGGCTAGTTTCTGGAAATGACCAAGGGCCAAAGGAAAAGGGTTAAGGTTCCTCAGCTGCATGGGAAGTCTACCTCGATCTTTCACCAGGGACCTCGCAGCTTCAAAGGTATTACCTTCAGGCAACGGTTCTACCAAGGCACAAACTTTTTGCCCACAGGGCCATAAAGTAGTTTTGCCCCATACCACAACTTCACTCTGTTCTGGCACACTGACAGCTGACCGATGAGTGAGACACACCACCCTGGTCTAGGGCTCCGTAGCTCAAACAGCTTGTATACATTGACAATCAGCAAACAAATTATCCCAATCTTGTTTTTGGGGTGTACTTTTCTGAAAAAGTTCCTTCCATCAATCAACGCCGCTGTTGTTGGAGTCGGTACGCCACTGTCGCTCACCCCACAGTCCACCGATCCCACTCCACTCCACAGCCTTAATCTCTCAAGCCCTGCACCTTTGGCCGTTCACACCCGTCTGCATCTCCTTCCTCCTGCCGGAAACACTGTCAGGAGCAAAAAAAACCGGCATCAGTGGAATTGTTCTGGACCAGCAGACACGGCTGCGTGTTGAAGGTTCCAAACAATTATTTGACATACCCTGAAATGGCAGAAAAGTTTACCAATATCCTTGATGCAAACATGTGGATGATGTACATTGTTTAGGAAATTAAAAGTTTATTTAGTAATGTGTGCATAATATTGATGCATTCATTACACAAAAAATACATGTTTGTGTCTTTTTTTCTTTAAATATGGGTAAGCAAAGAAAATAAAGTTATCAATACAAGAACATAGATTTTCAGAAATATGTAGGAAGACAAGTGAACTTTGGCAGAAGTACACTTTGTCCAAGGTACTTATTAGCACTAAACTGATTCATTTTTTTTACCCAACTCTTTTTTACTTTAGCCATGTTTCTAAATATCAACACTTTGTACTCTGTGTGATTATTTGGGCTGTATTTGTACTGTCAGCACTGAATTTAAGTGATTGCTGTCTGTGATGACAAAAAAGTAAATGTTATAAGGATTTGGATGTTTGCATGCTTTGTGTTCATTTTGTTCTTTCAATGAGATGAGTCTGTACCAGACTAAGAATGATGGTGTTAGTGAATCTTAAAACAAAATCTGAAACATTACATTGAAACATTCCATGGATTTTGTGTGTATTTTTACAGGCATTAGTGGCAGAGTCCAGGAGGCGTCATTACTGTAACAAGAATTGTCTGTGTTCCAACTACGTGTGACCAGGTTTCTGCACAGACACTTCATACGCTTATTATTCATGTTTATCCAAATAAATTACCATCCCCATGATATATTTTACTAACTGAGTTGGCAAATTAAAATGCAGAATTCACAGGAACATTGAGACTATTTGCGCCATAATGTGGGTACAGAGGGTGAACACATCACCATCACACGCAATGTCGCTGGTGGATACAGTCATCTTCACACCTGGAAAGTTCTTCCTCTGACACATGGCACAAATAGTCCTCAGTGTCATAAAGTTCAGGAATCAAGTGCATTGCATCAGGACACCCATGAGGAACATGTTTATTGCTTGATGGACGAATTACATGACTGTTCCATGTTTCCTTGGTGGAGTCTAACTCAAACATGCTATTACAGAAGTTTTAATTGCTATACAATTTATTTATTCATTCTTTCCTTTTCAATATAAAGCAAACACAATTATTTTGAGATCCAGCGCCGAATTACTAATTTCTGCTGTAACCTTTTTCCAATTTCAAGTTTTAAAAAAAGCAGTGTAGACACATGGAATATAAATCATGTCTATTTTCCCCACTTACCTATATCAATCCAAGAAACCAGAACAACATGAAGTTCTTGTCCAAAAAGTCTCCAACAAAATCCCCTTCATCTTTCAGTCTGTGAAAGTGATCTAGCAAAATGTCCACACATTCTTTAAGGAGAAATCCCCACCAACTTTCTATTCTCTGATTAGTTGTGCTTCTTCCCCAAATGAAGCTTTTTTTACTAGCATCCTCATCGTTGCGACAAAGATAACGTTGCATATCTCGTATGGAGCTGTTTAATGTCCCCATATTGGTTCTCAGGATCCAAGCACACACATCTAACTCCTTTATGGTCTCAAGGAAATAACCTCCAATAACTCTGGGGTCACTGCGGTAAAGTATACATTCAGCCATAGTATCCTCCTTGAAAATCCATCAATTAATCCATTAATGCAAATATCAAAGGGTTTCAGTTTGTCGTATGAGTCAACATGCCACGCAAAATTTGGCCCCTTGGCAAAATACACTCGTCTATTCAGTCTTGTTCTTCTTCGTGTTTCTGTGCCCTCTGGGTCAAGAATTGAAGTAAATTCTGTCCAGAAAGACTTTGAACAGAACCGGTGACAAAGGGCAGCCCTGCCGGAGTCCAACATGCACCGGGAACAGGTCTGACTTACTGCCAGCTATGCGCACCATCCTCCTGCTCTGGTCATACAGAGACCGGACAGCCCTGAGTAAGGCTCCCCGGACTCAATACTCCCAAAGCACCCTTTACAGGACACCACGGGGCACACGGTCGAACGCCTTCTCCAAATCCACAAAACACATATGGACAGGATGAGCGAACTCCCACAAATATTGCAGCACCCTAGACGGGGTATAGAGCCACAGTTCCATGACCAGGATGGAAACAGCATTGTTGTTCTTGGATCTGAGGTTCGACTATTGGCTGGACTCTCCTCTCCAGTACCCTGGCATAGACTTTCCCAGGCAGGCTGAGGAGTGTGATTCCCCGGTAGTTCTCTGCCAGTCCAGTGGTAATGTTCCCGACTGCCACGCGATGCTGCAGAGACGTGTTAACCAAGACACTCCCACAGCATCCAGAGACTTGAGGTACTCAGGGCGGACCTCATCCACACCCGGTGCCTTGCCACCGAAGAGCTTGTTGACTACTTCGGTGACTTTAGCTTGGGTAATGGACAGCCCCACCCCAAGGCTCTCAGCCTCTGCTTCCTCAACCTCAAGAGAAGGCGTGTCAGCAGGATTGAGGAGATACTCAAAGTATTCCTTCCACTGCCCGACAATGAAAGAATTCAGTAAACATTATTAATTCACACTTTAAGTAACTGATTTTTAATAATCATTGATGATAGTTAGAATACATAATTACATGAATCTAGTAATTATTACAACATATTTCAGATCAGTTGGTTTATTGATTGTAATGAAAACATTTCAGTGATCATTATTGTACATTACACAGTGTAATGCTCATTGGTTGTGATAAAAAGAACTCTCAATTTCTACTTCCTCAAGAGAAGGCGTGTCAGCAGTATCGAGGAGATCCTCGAAGTATTCCTTCCACCGCTCGACAATGTCCCCAGTCGAAGTCAGCAGCTCCCAGCCTGCACTTAACACAGTGGCTGCAGAAAACTGCTTTCCCCCTCCTGAGGCGCCGGACGGTTTGCCAGAACCTCTTCGAGGCCAACCGATAGTCCTTCTCCATGGCCTCACCGAATTCCTCCCAGGACGTCAGGAAATTCTCTGATGTAACGTCCAGAGTTTTCTTAAGGCTAGACCGTCAAAAATCACAACAGTTAACATTCGTTCTACCAGCTTTACAAAGGACCCAGCCGATGTCGAAAGCGAAGACCGCAGTCTTGGAAGGATGCAGCCCCCGAATTTGGACACAGCCATATAGCAAAATCCAGCTTTTATTTTGGTAGTCCACTTCCCCTTATTGGTAAGTTAATTTGCATATTAGCTCAATATTTCGTTTGGAAACTAAATATTTAGGTAAAAAGCTAAATATTTAGCTCTTGAACTTTAATATTTATTTATCAAACAAACATTTAGTAACAAGACTAAAATATTTAGTTTGAAAAATAAATATATTTAGGTCAGAGATAAATATTTAGTTTGCAAACTAAATGTTTAATTTTGTAACTTTAAATATCCCCTCGATAAAATGCCACCATAAGGTGGTGGAGGGGTTTGAGTGCTCAAGTGATCTTAAGTGCTATGCTGTCGGGGGCTTTCGCCCCGGTAGGGTCTCCAATGGCAGACAAGTCCAGGTGACGAGCCGGACAAACAGCGGTTCAGAACCCTCTTTATGAGAAGAACAAGCCCAGCCAGATAAGCAGCCAGCGCGAAACCCCACCCTAGAGAGCCCCACCACCCCAGACAAGCTGCCCACCACCACCCAGGGGTTCTGAGCATCCCCCCACCCCAGCCCCGGGTATGAGCCAGGGCCCCCCGAGGGTGACCTGCCCCCAAGGCAGGTAGCCGCGGAGATCCAGAAGAGAGCATGGCAGGGGTCAGCCACCCCCACCTAGAGGAGGAATGACCAAGAGAAGTGGGGGTCTCCGAAGGTGTAGACCAGGCTCTCCCAATGTTGTAATTTTAGAAGGGGCCCAGCCCTCAAGGGCAAGGACCAGATCCCGCACCACAAGGACACAGACACCCTCCAGGCTCAGATGGAATGTGATCCCCATTGGGGTGGTTTTCAGCCGAGTGTGAAGTGGCTGGGATGAGGGTTAGCACCACTAAGTCTGAGGCCATGGTTGCGTTATGTGGTCGTTGCAGCTGTCCGTTGTGGTGTAGAGAGGGCTAAGCCGGAATGTAAAGCTCTCAATTTACCGGTTGATCTTTGCTCCAATACTTACTTATGGTCAAGAGCTCTGAGTCTTGACCTAAAGAACGAGGTCCCGGATACAAGCTGACGAAATGAGCTTCCTCCGTAGGTTGGCTGAGCGCTCACTCAGAGATAGGTTGAGAAGCCACCCAGGAGGTCACCTGGAAGGAGCTCGGAGTAGAGCCGCTGCTCCTCTACATCGAAAGGAGCTAGTTGCAGTGGATTGGGCATCTGGTTCGGATGCCTCCTGGACGCCTCCCTAAATAATAAAATAAATACTTAACTTAAAATTAAAGATTTAGCTTGCTAACTAAATATTTAGCTAGTAAATAACATTTATAAATACATGAATTAAAAAGTAAACATTTCTATTTGAAAAATTAAAACTTTTTTCCTCCTAAAACAGGCAAAAGAATCTGTTAAAATGCTGTTGTTAAAATGTTACTATGCAGATTTATAAACGGCACTGCATAAGATTAAAATACCTATATTTTTTCACATTGAAAAATTCATTTAAAAGCAACACATTGTGGTTTATGTTTACTATTGTAGTGAGCATAAATGCAGTAGTTTTTCGTAGAGATTTCTGTGAAGTTTCTAGGGCATTGAATTTTGTTATCGGACAGCTATGCAAAATGATGAACACACTATATAGTGAACTAAAGAGTGAATAGTGAAGAACACAACCACAGTTTCCTTGAGGCTCATACAACCACCTTAAGGGGCATCATGTAAATGGAACAGACCATTGTTGCTAGTGTGTTAAGTGTATCTGGAAGTATCTGCATGGATGATATACACTGCTCAAAAGAATAAAGGGAACACATCAATACCTTTGTCCAGCAGAAACTGCTAACACACTCCAGCCACATGAGGTCTAGCATTATTTTGCATTAGCCAATCGTCCAGCATATGGTCTCACAAGAGGTCTGACAATCTCATCTCTGTACCTAATAACAGTCAGGCGATGTGCGGCCGTCCAAAGAAATGCCACCCCAAACAACCACTGACCCATTGCCACTAAGTTGTCGGTAGTCACCACTTGCAGAACTACTCCTGGAGGTGTTTGCTGATCACTTATTATTTCCACCTGTTGTCTTTTCCACTTGCACAAAAACGTGAAACTGATTGTCAGTCAGTGTTGCTACCTCCCACTGGGCACAGGATGTCTATTAGATGCCTTATATATATATATATATATATATATATATATACTGTAGATGTCTACAGGGCATCTCTGACAACTCTTTTTTGTTAATCTATTTGATGTCTACCAATAATGTTCAGAAATCTGTTACCCTAGTGGGCTAATTGGACAGTTTGATTACACAGAAGTGTGATTTGAGTTCAGTGAGTTCAACATTTCTACCCTCTACCGTTCACATTGCAGTCTACGACTTAGATATGTCTTGCTGGCCACTTGCCGGCCCCATACAGGTTTGACCATTTTTCACACACAAACAGCCCATTTCCACTCGTAAGGGCAGTTGTGACTCAAGCCTTACATTCATGCTGCACAGTCAACAGCTGTTGCAACAGTGGAGAATGGATGATAATAAATGGAGAATATTTAAAAAATGCACACCTTACACCTGTCAGTCTCACTTTTAAAACCCCTAGCCCATTATAATGCTGCACTCCTCTCATCAATTGAAGACAGGGTTTCCCTCCCACCAATTTGGAAACTGATTTAATGCGCTAAGATCCTTTTTTTGACTTGATTTTTTTAGACTGACCCTTTTTAATGGTTGGCTACTTTTTGACCTTCTAAATTTCCCTTATAACGCCCCCACAGTGTTGGAAGCACTGGAGGCAACAGCTGAAGGCAGTGAGCGGGGTGCCCCAACCCCTCGTCCCACACAACAAGCAACTCTGTTCTGTATTGTCTTTATTTTTTGTAAGTGCTGTTCTTTTTTTCTTTACCTGAACTCTCCCCCATGTGTAAGGTGCTGTTGTGATTTTTTTTTTACTATCACTGTATCATCATCCATCTATTCATCCATTCAACTGACTCCTGAAACAAAAAAGTTCAAATAAAGTTTGTTTCATAGAAGAATAAGTATGGGATGTATTTAGATCAGTGGCGGTTTTTGATAAGGGCAATGTGGGCAGTCGCTCAGGAATGCTTTGGGCCTTCAATGAAGGTAGATAAGCGCTATATAAGTATACGCTATTTACCATCTTTGTCCTTTTCAGGTTTCTCTTGTTATGCTTTCCTCTTTTTTCTAAATTGGGCACCCAATAGTTTTGTCCTTTTCTTTTTTATTGCGAGTTAACATTCTATGACACCAACTACCGCTTAGCATCGTATCAGCTAAGCGGGTGTACTTTATGTAATAGGTATTTGTTAAACATTTGAACTGTACGTTTGGGTCATATTTGGAGGTGGGGGGTATGAGGTAAGATAGCTGTCAATAAGAAACTTGTTCACAAAGACAAAGTTGTATTCATAATAACAAATGTGCACAAATTTATGTTTTGTGCACAGCTTTGCAGGAAAAAATGTAAGTACAACATTTAGTTTTTATGTTTAACATTTCTCTTTTGATGAATACGACTTTTCTTTGTCTTTATCCTGTTAACAAACTGTCAAAAATACGTCATGGGCTCACAGGCATATACATCGAGCCCTGAAACATTGATTGTTTTGAACTGCGCACGCGTGTTGTTCTTTTAGGTTTTCTTTTTTCTATTAAACTAATATAAAAAACAACGTTTTAGAATGTGTTTGATCTCATAACAGGAAATTATCTTGATGGCCATAGCTCTGCTGAAAATTGAAAAAAACAGATCATAATTCAGCGATGTCCGACCGCATTTTGTGGTTGTCAGTCTACAACAGCCGATTGTGTAAACAGTGCTGCAGTGGAGCATTTTAGACCCAAAAGTGGTGAAAACAGTTAAAAAGGAAGTAACAGATATGCCACTCCACTCATTTGATGTAAAAAAAAAAAAAAAAACTAAAAAGCAAAACATGTCTGTCAAAACTGGTTGATTTCGCCCGGCTCACCTGTCCCAGGAATCAACTGGGATCCCCCACTCTAATTGGCCGGTGCCAAGGTCCCCCTGCCAGAATGTTACCCAAGACTGGGGAAGAAAAAATATGGCAAGGAAAATGTACTTTGGCACAACACCGGCAGGTAGCAGCAAAGAGACGGAGATCCCGCCATCACCTACTTGAGCGTTTTTTTTTTTTTATTCTCTTATTAACATTTCCCTTTTTTTTGCCACTACTGCCGGGTCCGTTGCATTGTTTAGATGCTCCGCTGTTGTCGCCTGGCCAAAAAAAAAAACAAAAAACCTTCTGTAAATATCTTTTTTCCCAGCAGTTAAGGTACCAAGATAATTTTCCTGCCATGGGATCAATAACATTCTAAAAAGTTTAATTCTATTGTCGTTTAATAAATGAGTCGCATTGCGCAGGCGCACTCAGTTGAGTCAATGTTTCAGGACTCAGTGTTTATGCCTGTGATGCCATGACGTGTTTTTGAAGGTTTGTTATCAGGATAAATTCATATTCAAAACAAAGACAAATTGTATTCAAAACAGACATGTCAAACGTAAAAATAAATGTTGTATTCATATTTTTCTGAAAAAGTTGTGCACAGAGTGTTAATTTGTGCAAAACTTCGTCTTTATGAATACAACTTTTTCTTTGTGAATATGAGTCTTGTTGACAGTTATCGTACCTCAAAGAGCCCCCTTTTTGAGGGGCGCAGCTGCTGTGGCTCGCCCAGGCAGTGTTTGTGCCAGAACCGCCACTGGTGTCGATTAATAAAAAACTACAAAGAAAACAATTGTATGATGTTAAAACACAATGTTGCCAATTAATTTAGGAGTGGAGCCGCCAAAGGTGTCATGGCCACGTGGTCTCTGCGCGAGCCACCCAAACAGATGCTGGAGCTCGCTTCCGTGCCTCTCCCGACAATATGCTGTGCTGCGTTCACTGACTTGCTGAAGGGCACGCGATTGTCAGAGCAGAGTTCCAATAAAAGTTAACTGAGTTCATTTTACATTTCTAAACACATGCATTTAAATGTATTTTTAGTCTGCGCTAATTGCACTTGTGTATTTGATATTACTAGTATATCATATTTAAGGTATATTATCGATGTTTTATTTTAGTGGACGAGTCAACGTTTAGGTAAAGCACAAAGAAAAATCCCAAACTCGGGTCCCTCTCCTCATCGTGCGTGTGTTTTGGGGGGCTTCGCTACACCGCTGCATGGAGGCTGCACCGTTTCCGACGCGCCTTGAAGGCATCAGGGCGCGCGCTGAGCTCCGCCCTCCTCACTGACTGTAGCTATCTAGTTGTTTCAAAGATGGCGGACTTCCTGCCATCCCGCTCTATTTTATCGCTATGTTTCCCAAACTGCCTCCTCACGAGCGGAGAAGTAGAGCAACTGCGGAAATCCAAAGAAATAGACAAGTGCATAAATAAGGACAAGACGTACGTGAAGCGGCTGGTGAAGATCCTGCTGCTCGGAGCGGGCGAGAGCGGCAAGTCCACTTTCCTCAAACAGATGCGCATTATCCACGGGCAAGACTTCGACCAAAAAGCCAAGGAGGAGTTCAGAGCCACCATATTCAGCAACGTTATTAAAGGTAAGAACGCGACAGGACGGCTGTGGTGCTTTACGTGAAACTGGCTGGTCTGAGGGTTGAACACCCCCTCTTTCAGGCCTGGGGGCGAATTATTGGGAAGTTGGGAGCCATGCTCTCTGTGCTCGACAGCTTGGTCTGGTTCGCTGCCGCAGAGACGCCCATGCGGTCTGACCGCGGGGCGCAGGGAGGCCACTGGCCTGGGCTCATTCGGAGCTTTGGACTGGTGCTGGGTGGACGGAGCTCCATCACGGCCACTGCCGGCAGCCAGCCGCGTGGAGGATAAACACTGCACGCGCACACCACATGCTAACGCTCTCATCCAGACTAGCAGCGTCGGCAGCAGGTGATGCGTCAGCTGGAATCAGGGCGTGCAGCGGAACCCTCAGGGTTCGGTTCCTGCCAGGATTCTGCAGCACGACTTCAGTCTGAGCAGTCCAGCAGGAGTCCGTTTGTGTGGATCTGTGACAGCAGCCGTTCTGCCTCGCTTCCCTGTGTTCTGGTCAAACCCAGACCTTTGGGTCACTGTTGGGGTTTAAATTTGATCGTATATTAGAAAGCAACAAAATAACAACCTTTAAAATCATTTTCCTAATAAGCCAGAGACAAGAGGCTATTTATGTAATCGTTTCATTTCACCTCGACTCTGTAAAAGAATGTGTTTGCTTTTAACAAAAACCTACTGACTGAAAACAAGAATAGATTTCACTGCAATAAACCCATAGAAAATGTTGATTCTGAAAGGACACTAAAGGTTTCTTTGAAAATATAGTGGGGTGTACTCATTTATGCTGAGATAGATAGATGACTGACGACTATCAATGACGTCATGGTTCATTTGAGCCAGCTTGCAAATGACTCAAATGCACATAGCTTTTTTTTCCAACTGAGGGGTGTCAGTCCACGAGTGCGGCATCCTTCATCTTTTAGCCTCCGCTGGCTAGTATTTAAAGAACTTTCTGAGACTGTGCATGTCAGCTGCAAACTCACTGGGTAGAGAGAATTCACTGAGTCATCAAGTGTACTCGTGTGAGAGCAGCATCACAGGTCTCCAAAACTATGGGGTAAGGAATCTTTCAAAGAGAAACATAATCATAAAGAAAATGTTGTGCACAACTTTTGCAGAAAAATATGAATACAACATTTAGTTTTACGTTGAACTTGTCTGTTTTAATTACGATTAGTCTTTGATTTTTGATTGTCAAAAATATGTCAGGGGGTCACAGGCATCAACATTGAGTCCCAAAATATATAACATGCATACATACATATATTCAACTTACAAAAGTTGTTTTTGATGATTACAGAGCATACCCAGTATCACTTCATAACTGTGTTCTGAATGAAAATATTCTTTGATAGCAGCAGCCATGTTTGAGTCTATCTTTAATGTTTTTGTTTTAAGGCTCTTCATGTCAAATAACTATCTGTTAAAATGGTAAATAAATGTCATCATAAAATCAGCAATGTCCCATAATGTCTACCTTTTCCAGTTTCTTTTTGCTTTGTTTTTTAACATTCCATTTAATTACTGGAAATGGCATTTGTTTTCTGAAATGTTTCAGTTTAATTTTTTGTTTTGTAATTGTTTTGTTTATTTTATTTGATTTCTAAAATGTTATGTTGTTTTTTTATTATTTGTTTTGTTTTCTTAATTGTCATTGTGGTCTTTATGATGCCTTTGAGTGATTTGTTGATGTGGTTTTAACTTCAGGACCACCATAGTTGATCTTTTACCACCAATAATGTCACAGCAACACCTAAATAACAGACGTTTTGACATACCGTTCAAATAATCCCCATGAATCAGTGGATTCTGATGTGGGGAAAAAGCGTCTGAGCAGACATCCCTCATTAAGTGTACAAAACTTTGTGTTTGTCAAAAAAGAGAATTCTGAAATAAAAATGCCTGAGCAGGCGGCGGAGGGATTCCCGTCTTTCTACTGTCTGCTCGCTGACCAGCGGCGACATGGAAGCTGGAAAGTTTGATCCTGGCGAGGCCTGAATGTATCAGTCTGGATCTGGACCTGTCCAGATGCGTCCTTGCCTTAGCTCAACAGTAGCCATTACAAGTTCCGGAATCTTTCGCCGTGACCCCAAAAGGGTTAGCGGATGGAAAATAAGAAAAACAGCTAAGCTAACTCGAAGCTACAGTAGGCTAACTAGTAGCCAACCGTAGAAATAGTTAAAAAGAAAAAGAAAGAAAACTCAGAAAAAGAAAGTTGGGTGTTCTGATTCTACTGATTTGTTTTGTTTTGTTTACTGTCGCATCAGTTAGCTTACTTTAGCTCCGAGTTAGCTTAGCTGTTTTTATTTCGTTATTCTTTTATTATCAACCAATTTTGACTGACATGGACTTTTTTTTAACCCAATGATAGGAGTGGTTTGTCTGCTACTCCTTTTTGGGGTGTTATCCACCACTTCTGGGTCAGGAACTATCCGCTGGTGCATTGTTTACATGGATCAGCTGCTGTTGCCTGACAAGCACAAAATCCAGCCGGAGAACACTGTAATATGATCTGTTTTATTCCATTTTAACAGAGCTATGGCTTTCAAGATAATTTTCCTACTACAGGATCGATAACGTCCGACAAAGTTTTTATTTTGGTTCATAACACATAAACAAAAACAACACACATGCAATTTAAACAATCAATGTTTTGGGACTCAATGTTCTTGCCTCTGACCCCGTGATGTATTTTTGACAGTGAGTTAACAGGATCAATTTCTTAATCAAGACAAAGAAAGGTCGTATTCAAAACAGACATGTTAAACATAACACTAAATGTTATATTCACTTTTTCTGCAAAGTTGTGCACAAAGTATACATTTGTTCATAACTTTGTCTTTATGATTACGTTTCTTTTTGAAAGATTCCTTACCCCATGTAAAAAAAAAAAAAAAAACCTTGTCTTTACAAAAACAAACCTTAGGTTTGGGGCTAAACAAATTCACAATGACATAAATAGGAGTATTTATTATTATTATCATTAAATATATATTTGACAATATTTGATGTTTATTCTTTGATTGACCAAAGCATTAAACAAAATCAAAATGAAATCTGATTAAAACTGAGTCTTTGTTTGGAGCCTTGGTCTTAAATTTAATGTTAAAACCAGGTTAAAATTATTTTAAAAGGTTTTTGTCCACTAATGTTTAAACATATTCATCTTTGATTTATTAACAAGTTTGAATAATTGAAGTTTAAAATAATAAACATGCATTCACTAATAAAGGTACACCTTGCTGCCATGAAGACCCACTCGTATATTTGATGTTTTTAACATGTTTTTGTTTTTCTCCCACATAGGAGGACATATATAAAGAAAATTTAAGCTTAAAATTGCACATCTGAGTTTTTGTTTTTTTCCCGGAGTGTTGGGAATCAAGAGCAGACAAAAAAATCTCCATTGGAAAAATCAAAGATGTTATTTCATCTAAAATTGGAGAAAAAAGGGTATACAAATGTAACACACAATGACATTCTTTGTTTTGTTTTTTTTTAAAAGGTCCTCTTATAATATTTATACGCGCGCGTGTGTGTGGGTGGGGCGGGGGTACATGCTGTCAATCGATTAAAAATTTGTAAAGTTTTAACTCAGAAGTTTAATTTGTGTGGACAAAATACATCAACAGTAAGATAAGCAGAACTTTAAAGACTTTTATGTCTGCAGTATTACTCCAAGAAAACAAAGTATACTGTATACTGAAATACAGTCATAAGAAACAAACATTGTGTTTCTGCACTTTAAATGGTCCGGGTGAATACTCTATTCTGATTGGCTGCTGGGGATTCCTGAAGGAGTTCCGGTCGCAATGTTCTATCTGCGCAGTCTTCTTCAAAACAAAGGTTTCCTTCATACTCTGGACAAAAACAAGCAGTAAAAGGTAAACTTTCTCTCTGAAGTGATGTTTTATTTAAGCTATTGTGACAAGCAGCACATATATGGCTTTCCTTTGCCACTGCAGTCTAGGTCTGCTGGTCCAGAGACGTATTGTGTTACCGTGACAACGGGCCAGAATGTATCAAACAGGGTTTTTTTTGTAATCTATCTCTCTTTTTGTAATGGATCTAATCCTAAAAAAATAACAAGAATAAAGTACCAAAAATCAATTGAATATTTATTTCTTTTGTAAGTGACCATGTTATAAACAGGATTGTGGCCGACAAAGTGTGCATTCAGAATTTGACGCACGCCGCGGAAGCCAACAGAAGATGGTTGCACTGCAGAGTGTAACTAATCTGCATCAATAAAAATTTACATGTTAATTTTTTTTTATTAATCGTGTGCAATAATGTTGACAGCCCTAATATATATGACAGTTTTTCCCAAATGCGAAAACCAATTTTCTGAAACGTTTGACCAATTTTTCCAAAAATGAAACTATGATTTTCAAAATAAAGTCTAAATAAAGAAAATACTTTATTCTTGAGTCAAAAGCTCATATTGAGGTCACAGTGACTACTCTGTTACAAAAACTAACACACACAGCAAATACAGCACACTACATTACAAAGCACTTGACACTGTACCCAAATGATTTATTAAGAAAGATCAAATAATTGAAAATAAATAAATTAGAATGAAGCAGTGTTTGGGTTTTTACATTTTATTTTACTGTCAATCCAGGTCTAAAATGTATAGTACTTCACCATCTTGTCTGTGCGGGGTCAGGCCAGAGGACTTAATCTGCATCACAGGCAATGTACAACCTCGCCAATTAACAAGAAAACATATAGTGTGCCTGATCCAGGCGTTACAGGACTCAATTGAAATGTCATCAATAGCCACGTCCATGACCTGCCACAGGTTTTCCTGAGTGTTTGGTTGTCTCTTGTAAACCATCCAACACCAAGCAGAAAATATAATTTCTATTCAGTTAAGGAATTGAGAATAGGGTGTGTTTTACTACTGTCTGAGCAAACGTTTGTTAAAATTGACATTGTCCCAGACTGCAACTAAAACTGTATCTTCTCTCTCATCTTCTTTTGAATGTCCGAATGATTGATTCCACATTGAACCTGCCGAGTCAAGAGTTGACCTTTTGACCTCATGCTCAGTCCATGAACCAACACATTGTCAATAACTGTGGCCTGGATCTCATCAGAAATCTTGTTCATTGTCTGGGTCCAGGTCTTGGTTCAATTATGGGTCTTGGTGCAGGTCTGGGTCTTGGTCTTACTGGCCTCTCTGTTATCCATCTTTGAAAAGCAACTCAGTTGTTCCTTAATTGCCCTTATAATCAGTGCAGTTGATTTGCAACAGGCATCTTCAGTTTTGATCAGATGTGTGTTGACAGACCTGCAGACTCTGGAGTTGTTCTACACTGTTCTACTGTCAAGAGATACTTGTACAAATATGGTCTTCATGAAAGAGTCATCAGAAGAAAACTTCTTCTACGTCCTCACCACATAATTCAACCTTTAAAGTTCATAAATGAACACAGAAACAAGCCTGATGCTTTTTGGAAACAAGTTCTGTGGACCGACCCGGTTCAGATGGAACTTTGGAAGTATGGAAACCTCAAATAAGAATGGAGAGACTCTTGGCTACAAAAAGAGTTTACAAGTTGTGATACTTGCTAAGGGAGGCAGTACAAGGGTCCAACTCTGCAGGGTGCACAAACTTTTGCACACAACATTATTTTGTTTTCAGTTATTTTGAAAGGGTAAATGATGGAAATAAAGCCTCATGTTTTGACATTTTAAAACAATGTCTCATCTGTAAACTTATGCCTTTAGGAGATTTTTCAATCTTTCCTTGGGCTCTTTATGCACAATAAAATAACATAATTATTTTATATATATATATATATATATATATATATATATATATGTATATATGTATGTATATGTGTATGTGTGTATATATATGTATATGTGTATGTGTATATATGTATGTGTATATGTATATGTGTATGTGTATATATGTATGTGTATATGTGTGTGTGTATATATATATATATATGTATATATATATATATATATATATATATATGTATATATATATGTACATACATACATACATATGGATGTGTGTGTGTGTGTGTGTGTATATGTGTGTGTATATATATATGTGTGTATATATATATATATATATATAGCCCCTGCGACAGACTGGCGACCAGTCCAGGGGTGTACCCTGCCTTCGCCCATGAGTAGCCGGGTTAGGCTCCGGCAACCCCGTGACCCCGAAAGGGGTAAAGCGGCTTGGAAAATGAATGAATGAATGAATATATATATGTGTGTGTGTATATATATATATATATATATATAGGTGTGTGTGTATATATATGTATATGTGTATATGTATATGTGTATATGTGTATATGTATATATGTATATATATATATATTTGTGTATATATATGTATATATATATATATATATATATATAT
>BSAI01000125.1:212872-227680 GCA_036245035.1 Adrianichthys oophorus
TTTTTTTGTGTGTTTAATTAATCACAGACTGTAGTTAAGTGGTTTTATGAAGTTTTTTTTTACTATAACAGACTTCCCAGTATACTTTCACACCACCAAGGGAGATTCTTTGCAATCTCAAACAATTTAAAAAAATATATAAATCAGGTCCATATTGCTGTCATAAAAAAATTCAAAACAATAAAATCCTTCTGAGCAATCCCAAAAAATATTGACGAACTTCTAAATATTATCATGATGCAAATGTTAACAAACTTTATTCCACAGTTTATCACAACAGCAAGACAGTAGAAAAGGTTCCTTTTGACAGGAAGTGAAACTTTCTGTAGTTTTTTTAACCTTCAACAAAGTAACTACAAGTAAAAAGTAATGTTATTTTATGGAGAATAGGCTGGGTGTAGGACTTTTGAGTTGTTTTTACTCCTCCTCTTTTAGTGCTTCAGGGCTGCTGCGGCATCAGCAGCTTCCGTTTCTTTCATTTGTTTCAGACTACTTCATAAAAAAGCATCTTTCATCACATTCACTTTTAAAGGATCAAATTGTTGCTTTGCTGGAGTTGCTACTTTAGTGAGGAACTTCACCTGTTAATATAGAAACGCACTGACGGCGTTGGGAGGAGACACCTGTAAAGGAAATCCACAAACCATTTCTGCTTTCAAATGCTTCTGTTTTCACTGTGCATGCTCAGCAGCCAGATGTAGATGAGTCAAACACTGATCAATGCTTGACAGGACTGCCGTCTTCCCTTTGTTTTTGCAAGTTTGAAGTTGAGTGCACTTCGAAGCTAATACAGGAAAATGTCCAGAGGTGCAAAGTCCAGTTATATTCCTGTTTATAGCAGCAGGATTGTGGGTTGGTCACATGCTTCCCGTGTGGAGTCATGTCTGCATGTGAGGAACACAAAGCTCAGCACGGCTGGGATGTAGCATTCCTCCCAGGTGGAGCCTCCACACTTTACCCAACTTTTGAAAAACAGTTCAGCTCATCAGGTGCAGTTTGTGAAAACTAAAATAAGTCTCCTGCAGAAGGACACACAAGCATGCAGGAACACTGACACTCGCTGTTGTGTTCTTTGCATGGGCTCATGATGACCCAGCTCTGAATTTATTTCAGAACTTAGTTCACGTTTGCTAAATTCAGTTAAATTCCTCTATGTTTCTTTACATATCTTCTGACACAAATATATATTTACATCCTCTTTAAATGTCCTTAATGTTTCCATCTAAAACACCCAATAAGAAGCATAAATCAATACAATATGTAAACTTAAATGTTGCTACAGCTGTTACCGCAGTTCATTGAATATTTGTCAAATAAATGAAACCTGTGGTTAAATGTCATCTTTAGCATGCACCCCGACTTCCAAAGAAAAGTCAGCCAGACAAAGGTAAAGGAGACCCGGCTCACAAATGGCTTTCTGAAGCTCCAGAACTGCCCTAGAGCAGAAAACAAGCAGAAAGGCCCTCTGAGCAAGTCTTCTCCTCATCCTGGACCGGACTGTTTCTTAAAAAGGTTCATTTCCATTTCCCTCTCTGAGGTTGAAGTCTGTCTTCACTTCACGGTTGGAATGGCTGATGTACTGATGGATCTTCAACATCCGTCTCCCTGTTTGTCCGTCTGCCCTCCTCAGTCGTTATAAGGGCCCCCTCTTGCAGCCTGTGAATCCATCACTGCACACCTTTATCTAAACACAAGAAGAGACTCATGAGTTTTGCCATTCTCCTCCTTACACACAGGAATATGGCTGTTTTAAACCAATCAGGAAAACTTTGCTTTATTTAGGCTAAGGATCATGTAGAACACTTTAAACAACTCTAAAGAAGCTTTTCGTGGATCTGCTCATGTTGCTTAAGCAGCCTTTTCCACCAGTGTTTAGAGAAAAAGCCTGGCAGTGAAGGAAAAGGCTGGCATTTGGCACCTCTGGATGCTCACAGGAGGAAACTCATTTTCATCGTCCAGACACACAGGTCCGGAGGCAAACTCATGCTCTGGGATGACGTCCCCCCTCTGTGCCCCGCCGTCCTCAGAATAACCTGAGCATTAAAACAGAAGCACAGTCAGATGTATCAGAGCTGCTGTTAACCCAAACTTCCTGGATGAATGGGAGCTGCTGGTGAGCCAGGTTCTCTTTTCATTTCTTTCATGTTTCTCATGTATGCAGTTACCTTGCGTGATAACCATTCTATTGAGATAAAGTCCAACTCCATAATCAATTCAAGACTGTTAAGTATTTAGACTTTGCTTTCTCAGCTGTCTTTGATTCATGGCTGAACATGACTGAGATTAACAACAGAACTTTTTTTAGATCTAATTCTGAACAGGTCAAATTTAGGGAGATGAACCAAAATCTTACATTTACCTTAAGAAGCAGAAGACTTAATGTAATCCAGTTTTTAATCAAGTCATCAAAAAGTAAGAAAAGAATATTGTAAGTAATTGACATTAAAAAACATTAAAGAAGTCAGAAGATTATATCATGAAGAGACGAGACGTCAGGATCACCAGGGAGCTTGTCTAAAACGTTTCTGAGTTATGGACTGACCTGTGAGGGTTGCAGTGAGGGGACAGGAGGCGGGTAAGGCAGCGGTTGCAGCATATGAGGAAGGGCGCACAGCCAGTTCTGAGCCTGCTGACTCGCTGCTTTTCTCTGTGCTGTCATGGTCATCAAAGAATATGAGACAGGAAAAACAAAGAGGCAATGCTGTCTCAGCTGTTACAGGGAGCCAGCGTCCAACCAAATACACAGCTCAAAACAATAATGGGAACACCGAAACAACCCAACCCGTCACTCCAAGTCAATCACACTTATGTACATCAAACTGTCCGATTAGGAAGCATCAATGACTGACAATCAACTTCACATGATTTTGTGTGAGTGGAATAGACAACAGGTGGAAATAAGAGGCGATCAGCAAGACATCTCCACTCAAGAGTGGTTCTGGAAGTGGTCACCACAGACAACTTCTCCATCATGATGTTTTCTGGCTGACGTTTTGGTGACTTCTGAATGCCGACAGTGTCATCACTCCAGGGGTACCATGAGACTGCGTCTACAACTGGCCCAGATAGTGCAACTTGTCAAGTGCAACTTGTCAAGGACGGCTCATCAATGTGAGCTGTGGCAAGAAGGTTTGCCGTGTCTGTCAGCGTGGTGTCCAGAGCATGGAGGCGCTACCAGAAGACCGGCCAGTGCCTCAGGAGACGTGGAGGAGAGTAACAACCCTGCATCAGGACCACAACCTCCTCCTTCGTGTAAGGAGACACAGGAATAGCTCTGCCAGAGCCCTGCAAACTGACCTGGAGCAGAAGGCAAATGTGCACGTGTCTGCTCAGACTGTTAGACTCCATGAGGGTGGTATGAGGGCCAACGTCCACAGGTAGGAGTTGTGCTGACAGTCCAACACTGTGCAAGATGTTTGGCATTTGCTAGAGAACACCAAGATTGGCAAATTCTCCCCTGGAGCCCTGTGTTCTTCAGAGATGAAAGCAGGTTCACACTGAACACATATGACAGACGTGACAGAGTCTGGAGACTAAGGGCCACACAGCTCTCCATGCTCTCACCAGAGGTAGCCTGACTGCCATTAGGGACTGAGACGAGATTCTCAGACCTCTTGTGAGACCATATGCTGGCGTGAGATTCCTTCTAATGCAGGACAATGTCAGACCTCATGTGGCTGGAGTGTGTCAGCAGTTTCTGCCGGACAGAGGTACTGATGTAATGGACTGGCACGCCTGGTCACCAGACCTTAAAACCCGTCGGGCACATCTGGGACATCACATCTCTGTCCATCCACCAACACCAGGTGCACCACAGACTGTCCAGGGGTGGCGGATGCTCTGGTCCGGGTGTGGGAGGAGATCCTCCAGGAGATTGTTGCCTCATCAGATGCATATCCAGGTGTTGCTGGGAAGTCATACGGGCACGTAGAGGCCACGCCCACTACTGAGCCTCATGTTGACTTGTTTCAAAGACATTACATGGAAGTTGGATCGGCCTGTATTCTGTTTTTCCACTTTATTTTGGAAGATTCCACATCCAGACCTTCATGGCCTAATGAATTTCCTTTCCATTCATATTTTTGTGTGGTTGTGTTGTCAGCACATGTAAATGATAAAGCATTTAAAAACTTCAAGTACAGGATGTGTTTTTCCATTTATTCTTTTGAGCTGTGTGTAAAACAGTGCTTGTCATAAAAAAAAATCTTAACTTTTGAAGAAAAAAAAGGAGAAAGTAATCTTTCTTAAACCCACATTCCTGTGAGGAGAAAGCTCACCTGTGTTTGAAGAGCAGCTCACACTCGCCTCCATCCTGCAGATCCACATTATAAATGAAGAGCCGGCCATCAGCTGTGACCACCAGCAGCCGTGGAAGCTTCTGGATACTGCAAACCCAAACTGAGCTTAAGCTCCACAACCTCAGGCCTTCAGAGCAGCAAGCCTTATTCTCATGTTATCTCCTGCAGTAAAGGCATGCAGATGCCAGCAGGAGGATTCTACTGTCGTCTGCTCTCCCAAACAAGCCTGTTAGCAGTTTCCTCTCTCGTGTCTTGACTGCACACATTTTAAAAATATTGAAATGTCGCACTGGGGGTCCTAGCTTTCAGGAGGGCGTCACATTTCCCATCCCTCCACCCAACGAACGAGAGCTCACCTGACCAAGGTGCAGATACTGCTGTGAGCGGCTAACGTTAGATGAACGGTGGCGAAGGCACGGTCTTGGCTCATCACGTCACACACCTGAGCAGGAAGGTAGCTGCTGGCTGCTGAGAACATCCTCCCTACGTATGATGTCCAGGTGGCGGCCTCGCCCCCCTCCCTGCAGACATGATACATGGAGATGCAGCTCTGTGCACCTACCCCCCCCCCCGACCTGAAGGGGAAAGCTGCAAGCTGGACCTTCCAGTGTTATGCAGTTAGAATGACAACAGTTGGAACTGAAACGTCTCCTCTCGAGCGCCTCAATCAAATGCAGCAGAAATGTTTGGTTTTTAGGAAAATCTTTTGGTGAAACTAATTAGTGTTCCTCTGAAGTCACTCACCAAAACAAGAAAAAATACTCTGCAACAAAATATGCAGAAAAAATATCACATCAATTCAATTACAAGGTTTGTTCTGCTGAGTATGGAGGTTCAGAAGAGACCATATTAAATAAATACATACGCCATGAAATCATTACATAAAAGTGTCATTAAATATTTAAAATTGGAAATCAATAAATAAATGTTTAAATATATGTGGCATTAAAATATTTGAATTGTCATTAAAAAGCACTTTGAAACCTTTATGACATTTTTATTTATTTCATGGCCAGAGAGGGATGGAAGACAATATTAATAAATAAATATGCCATTAAATTGTTAAATAGTTAAAAGTGTCATTAAATGTTTCTTTATTCCAGTAAAATTCCATTTTAAAAGATTTAAGAAACATGTATTTATTTCATGATTTAATTTCACATTTTATGATCTGGGTCACACCATTACGCAAACTGTCAAACTCAGAGGGCGGGGCTAGTTCTGATCATGTGTGATCCATTGCTCTTGCATGGTTTGAAACTCATCATGGCGCAGGACTGCTGATGTCATGAAACTCAGGAATTTCTTCAAGTTTTTAAGGTTTTGACTGGAAGCTCACACACATTCATGCTGTAAATGTTTTTTTGGTGAAACGTAAAACTTTTATGAGGGTCTTTTTGTCAAATTTCCTTCTCCCTCCACCTCTGCAGCTCTTCACTTCCTGTTGAAGGTTTGGCGTTTTTCCGGCTCTGAAGTGAGACTCTCCAATGACTCCTGGCTGCAGTGTGTTTTTGGGGAAACTTTGGAGAGAAATAAGTATCACTCCTATGTGTGTGTGTGTCTATAATCCTTGATTTGTGTGTAACTTTAGGTTCGTTCTGTATAATCCTTGATTTGTGCGTCTCATTTATACACAAATCTGATGTGAGCCTCTTTTCACGTCACCAGATTCATGCTTAAGTGATGTTTAAATGCTGCTACAATGCTGGGTTATCAGTTTATCAGCCGCTTTGAACTTAGATTGTGAAGGATATCTGGTGAAACTTGACATTTTCCCACTTTCTTAAACAGATATGCCGGATAATTAATACGGAAAGTCTAAAGAATCATTTTTAAAACACTTGTCTCTTTAAAAATAAAAAAAATATTTTCCAGAACTGAACATTTCCTCTCTGCAGCTCCTCCCCTAACAGCGCCTCAGTGAACTGGTTGATCAGCCCACCGGCCCGCTCCGATCTGCTACTGTTTAGAATGGTCCAGCAGCACCTGCTATTCCTGTGACTGGTGACCAGCGGTCAGGAAGAGTCTCGCTTCGCTCCCTGAGTGTCTCCCTGGGCTCTCTGCCTGTAGAGTTCATCGACTCTGCAAAAGCAGAGCCTCCCTACAGCGGAGCTGCTGCACCAGGTCCTTCCACACCCAGGAAGCGAAGCGAGACGTTAGCTCTTCGACAGAGTTTCTCCCTAAAAACACACACTGCAGTCAGGGAGAATTGGAGAGTCCCGCGTCAGAGCCAAACAACCACCAATCCTCCACCAGGAAGTAGGCTGCACCGCGGAGTTCTAGAGAAGGAAATGTGTGTGAGGCGCCAGACTAAACTTTAAAACCTTTTGGGTGATTCCCTGAAGGGCACAACTGAAAGGAAAAAACAAACATCTCTTTTTATTTTTTTTTGGAGCACTTTTTGGCAACTTTATCGCCAGAAAATTAAGATACCACAGACTACAGACATGCAAAGAAAGTACATTCTATGAAATAAGAAACACAATATAAATGTATGTCAAATGTTAACAGTAACCATTGAGAAGAGAGCTAAATGTTCTCTCACGTTGGTTCCAGCTGTTCCAGCCTGAAGATGTGCACAGTCTCAGTGTTGCTGGAGGCACAAAGGAAGAGAGCATCCGGACTGAAGGACAGAGAGCGAATGCTGACATACCTGGACGCACATGCATACACACATGCACACAATGGATGCTTAATGTGGTTTCTACAAGCCAGCTTCAGTCAGCAGGCTGCACAGATGTAGAGGAGCTCTTTTACCTCTTCATGCCTCGGCGAAACTCAAACAGACGGACACCTTCAGGAATGGAGAACACTCGGATGACAGTACCCTGTGAAGACCGACTGTCACTTTAGTTTAATAGAGCTCCGTGTTTAGTGGCCAGCATTTAACTTTAGCTGTGTATTAGGAACTGTTTTCAGGTTTTCATTAGAAGGTTAGGGTTTTTTGTTTGTTTGTTTTTGGGGGGGGGGTTCTAGACCACACACTAGAAACACAAAATGTTCCGTTTTGAGCGTCCTACACTCACATTCCAAATGCTTCCTGTTCCAGAGCAGAGTGCTTTCTTACCCTCTCTGAAGCACTGGCAAGTTTGGTGGCTGAGCTGTTGAAGGTCAAAGCTGCCAGAGGAGCATCGTGGGCAGAGATCACCGTCACGGTGCTCTGAAAGAACAACATCAACAACTTACGAGGAAATACACTTCTACAGGAAGTCCCTGCGGCTGCGGAACACATGGAACTGTGAGGGTGGCTCTCTCAGCTTTTACCACCGACTCAGACTTTTGACTGTAGCAAACTGTCAGCAATAGAGCCTGAACTCGGTACCAGAATTCTGTCTGACAGTTTGCAACTGAACGTATTTATGGTCCAACACTATTAATACATGAAAAGTGAGAAACACCAAACCTAGCCAGATTCATTACAGATGTCAGAATCCAATGGAATACAGATTCTAACCAGACCGACAGATGATACTCTGGGAAAAAGGGCAAAATGTGGCCCACAGTCAGTTTTCCTCTGGCCAGCAGTGTTAAAAGTAGCAGAATCCAAACAGTTCTTTTATATTTCACCAGAAGATGGCAGTAACGCTGCAGCCGCTGAAAATACTGCAAGCTGTAAGGATCATTGTAAGTCAGGAAAAATTATGTGAAAAACAGAGCCATAGCCATAAAAAGGGCAGGTTTTTTACACAGGTTTAAAAGTGTGAGCAAAATCCTGCAGCACAGGATTGATAGACCGGCAGAGAAAAGTGGTGTTCTCTTGCTTTCCAAATCACCTGCCAGCCAGACCACCAGAAACAGGCTTTGATAAAGTACAACACTTTCATTCCCTTTGGCATTTGCTGACACAATGACTTCAAACATACTGTATTTTAAGACATAACTACAACAGAGTTTACAGCACAGAACAGAGTGAACCGTTTTCTCTGCTGATGAAACACAGAAATAAAACACCTGCAAGTCATGATGCAAAATGTTTTAAAGTCCTTTGATATTTTTATAAGTATAAAATAAAAGTTATTTTTCTGTTCAGCTCAGGTTAAAGAGCAGAATCCCAAAACTCGATGTTGGTGCTTTTAATGCTACATGTTTATTCCAGCTAAACATGACAAACTCAGTTTACTCTTAATCAATCACTAGGGTGAAGGAGAGCAGCACTAAAGCTATAACAGTTGATCATCTGTGATGAAGTTACCCTCACCAGTGTGTTGGCACCATATACCACAATTTCTCCAGTAGTGGCACTGCCGGGGTACGCCAGGAAGGAGTTGGAGTTATTGATGGAGAGAGCGCAGAGACCTGCAGAAGAACAAGCTGTTGATGTGCTGAGTCTCCTCTGTGGAGAATAAGGAAGGGATAGCACCCGACGAGGTGTCCATTATTGGAAATACATGGATGACACGGACTGGAGGCGTGAACTGTCCAACGCCAAGAGGAGAACAGTTGACACCGCAAAGTCAATTAATTTTGAATAATGGACACCTGAACGGGCATTATCCTGTTCATCCCATGGTCACATACGAAAGAAATAAATATGAAATATCAGTGCTTTCATCTTGTTGGTGTTTTTTAGCATTAAACCGTTTTTCACAAAAAAATCAGACTTTTTGACATGCAGTGCAACACGTTGTCATGGTAACGACTGCAGAGCCTGCACTGACCTCGCTCTGCTGCAGTGGAGGAAAGTGAAGTATAAGTTAAACGTCATTGATCCAAAGTGATTTCAGAGGGAAAGTTCACCTCTTACTGCTTTTCTTAACCAGACGATGCTTTTTTCAAAGAAACAAAGTTCTCGAGTAGTTTCCTAGATTGCTCTGATTGAAGAAATATCCTCCATTACCTCTGATCATTAAATGTGGATCAATAAACAGTTTCTTTCCTTATTTAATAAAACAATTATGTACAAACATTTATTTACTCTGTATCAAGCAATACAGTAAGCAAGACAGACAAACTAAAAGTCAACATTGGTGTTGATGGTAAGATGTGGCAGAGATGCTGTCATGTCCATCATAAAGACATTTGAAGGACAGAGATCTTCTCTACTGTCTTGCTGTTGTGATAAACTGTAGAAGAACGTCTGTCCACCTTTGTTCGGTTTCTGTTGTTCTGGTTACCACCTGGTGTTTAGACCAGTGGAATAATAGAAGATTTAGGCAAAGTGACCAGAACTTCTTTTTTAGGTCTCCATTATCACTTTTTAGTGAAACCCTGCAGCCAATCAGAGTCGAGTATTCACCTGGACCGCAGATTTTAACATGTACCAACATCTGCATTTAAACTTGCAGTAAAGCATTGACACAAAACTCTTTATGTCTTCATGCTTGAAAGTAAAGTTTGAAAAAGACTTCCTTGAAGCTTCACATGATCACTGCAAACTGCAGCCAAAGTTCTTACCTGAGGGGTTTGGCGGCATGTTGAGCAGAGTCTGGATCAGTTTCATGTCTTTGATGTTGTGAATATAAATGGATTCTTCAAGGCACACCACTAACCACTGAAAACACAGCAGTCGTCCAGGAAGATGAAAGCAGAAGGAAGTGAAATGTTCAATTGAGGCTTCTGCCAACACTCATGTTGTGGACAATGAAAAAATACGCACTGGGTTTCCTTAGGAGATGTCCACAAAATGAAAGATATTTAGTGAAGATTTTTCATCTTAGTTCCAAATGTGAAAGAAACACACACATACACAGTGATACAGGCTAAGAGAAAAGTGAAGATCACCTGTCTGTTGAGCTTCACAGCCAAGATGTTGCTGGAATAGCTGTAGTTGCAAATCTCTGTTCCTTTTTTGAAGTGATAGATATTCATGCGCTGAGGCATGGCATTGCTCACCACGACCACCAGACTGCTTGAAAACAGACGCTCCACAATGAAGACGTCAGGAACCTCTGCTGATTAAGAGCAAAGAGCAGACACAGACTTTGATACAGGACTGCTTCCTCAGACCTGACTACAACAAATACAGGCAGCATAAGATGGCCACAACCGCAGATTTAAGGCTTAGGTCTGAAACACCTCAAACAGTTTGATACCAGTAAACTGAAATATCCATTTAACAAAGGAAAACTTTGATGAGATGAATCATCATGGCCTACTTTTCCATCTCAAACTTAAAACATCTCATACATATGTAAAATATTCCGGCTCCAGCATAAATTAAGAAAGTTTCTGCCTCTTTGGCTTAAACTTTCTTGCTGTAAAGAGATAGTGCTAAACTCCAACAAGCATTTGCATGACTGTTCTTCCTGCAGGTCCAGCCCTGTCTAAGCATGCAGCCTGTAAAACCCTGAGCACCCTTGCCTGCGGTGATTTGGAGTGACTGACCTGTGGTGCTCTCCCAGATCATATAACCACAGTGCAAAAAGCTGTGCTGGGAAAACCTGCACATCCACATACTCTGACACCACACCAGTACTGGCTGGCAGCAGTAGGCACCCCTTTAGAAGGACCCTTTAGAAGTCTGTGGGGTCCCAGAGACATTTATGGAACCTATATTGCATTTACACACACTAAATTTAAAATCTTCAGAAATTCTCATATGTACTTCTTCAGGTTGACAAAAAAGACTTTCTTGGATTGTGAATGTTACAAAAGTCAAGTCAATACATCAGTGTAACTGTGGGGCATCAAAGTGCTCCTAGGCATTCCAATCTTTTTGGTCAAAATCATTGCAACTAGTAGTTTGATTCCACATAAACCATCATCGCCATGGTAACTTGTCATTTAACATTTTTTGTGACACGTCTCTTTGTCAGTGAAGCTTCTGGTTTACCAGGTGACGTCTTGAAGTTGAGTCATAGCAACTAGACTTAAAACTCTTCTTACTTGGCACCACTCAACCAAACAGCTTCATCAGTCTGAGTGGTGCAGGATTCAGTCCACATTTGTTTTCTCCAAGTGGGACACCCTTTTATCAAAGGGAACCAAAGAAGAGAAAGCAGAGTATACGCCTCTCCGAGCCCCCCGACCCCATCACAGGGTTGTTGGGTGTGGTCTCACTGGAATTTTTGGTCTTGTTTGGAATAAGCCTCTTGGTACCCTCCCCTCTGTTGAGGGAAAGGTTATTAACATGTACATGTATTGTTTCTCTGACTCCTCTTTCCAGCCATCTGTCTTTTCTGTCAATAATCTTTACATTTTTTTTTACTTGTCCTGCCAACAGCTGAGCAAACAGATATGAGCTGAGAGTCTCTTGTGTTTGACAGATTTTACTATAACAATCGGGGGTTATAAATCATCGGACACACAAGGTGTATATTTGTATAAACCTCTTTTGTAATTTAAACAAAACTTTATTTAAATTAATTATTAAGTAAAAGAAAAAGGGGGAAGACGAGAGAAGGATATTGGGGGGCACAAAAGACAGGGGTAAAGGGTGGGTTACAGAAGTTGGAGGATGACTACAGGGGAGGGAGGGTAGAATCATAAACAACAGGCAACAAGATGCTGGAAGTTTATAATCATTACAGGCAAGTCTGAATGTTAGTCTGAAATGGGCGGGGCCTGTCCACACACTCAGATGTTACAAACATACCTGCTGGCTCAAGAGTCTTCAAAAACTTGTCAACATACAGTTCACAGGCACACTTATGCATGCAAACCAACACATGCAAAGCATCTCATTCTGTCACGCTAACGAACTGTGCAAAGGTGAGCCTGTGCTCAGGAGAATGTTTATATTAAGCTGAGGTGGATGATGGAATGTAAAAAAAGAAAAGGAAGGACAGCTCCCAGCCATCTCCATACCAAGACCCCCGCCGAGGCAGTAGCGGCGACCAGCGCCCCCAACCCCACACACCCGTACCCATACTGTGGGGCCAACGGAGAAGATCCCTCCAGCTGGCCAAGAACCCAGACCAGGGCCCGCAGGACCACCGCATGAGCTCCCCAAACCCGAGAGCAATGAGGTACAGGAGCGCAGAGTACAAGCCCTAGCCCAGCCAGAAGAGCAGCCCTCCCACCGTGCCAGGGGGCCCAGCGTGGTGCCCCATATCCGAGAGCCCCACCACCCCAGACACGCCACCCACCATCACCCAGGAGTTCCAAGCATTATGAAAACATTATTGAACTTGTTAACCCTTACTTGTTAATACAGAATACTGACCATTCTCATAGATGCACTCCAGCTTTTCTACAGTAGAAAGAGAAAAGATTTTGTAGCCTGTCCTTGTTCCCAAAGCCAGCGACCTGCAAAACACACACATGGATGGACACATACTTTTACTATCAGCAAAAACTGAAAAGTTGACCTATCATACAACTAGGGGTGTCAAATATTGCGTTAATCACAAATAATAAATTACAGAAAAATAAGGGAGTTATTTTTTTGCTTATCCAATTTTTCACATTTTTAACCTATAACTATACATTATGTGGGGGATAACGGCAACAAGTATTTTCCTATTTTAGTTTTATTTTGATCTTTTAATGTCCCACAATGTCACAAATTTAAACTGCTTCAGTGATGTGAGGGATGAGGTTTAGTGCAACGTTAGATATTTCACAATCAAACAACTATGACTTTAAAACAAGGCTTCCAAATGGTCCTCAAGTATTAATTTTAAATAAATAATAGTTATAATTATTTTCTTCCTAATGTAATACTGCTTTTTACTTTTGGAAAATGCAAATATAAGTTCATTTAAAAATAAAACACCCAGTGCTGGGCAGCAGAGAATCATCCTGCTATTTTGATTTGATTTGAAATGGTTTATTTCAAGCAATCAAAACAAAAAATGATTAGATCATTGTCAATCATTTTGACAATCATCAATAATTGATAAAGGAAGTTTATTGTTGTGATTATATGGTGATGCTGTGCAATAAAGAGGTCCATATTCTGTTTATTGATTGTGGATTGTATTCCTTCTTCTGCTGTCTGATTACCAGCTATCCTTCTGGGTTTAAGAGAGTTTATAAAGATTTTCTTTTGTGTTATGTCTGCAGACATTGTTTGTCAGGGTCCTTGTCCCTCTGCAGCTGATACTGCAGCAAGCACGTTGTCTGCAGGTCAGAACTCTGCTGGAAATCAGAGTCACAGCTGAAGATAGTGGAAGATCCCGGGCGCCATGATTTTCTTGAAATTGTTTGGCTGTTCTTTTACTCCATTTGTCTCTTCAGACGTCCGTGATCAAGCACTTCCCAAAATCTCTCATATTATCAACAACAATTGCTTTAGACTGCTCCAGATGACCAAGTGATTTAACAAAGATCCTGCAGTACATCAGCCATGTGTTTAGTATTTCCTTTCTGCATTTTAACATCCTGGCATGTTTGGCAATATCAGTGTATCTTTATGTTAAATGATCATTAATGAAGATGTGTGTTTCAATGAAGATGTCTGATTCTTTTAGATAACTCCTTGCTTCATCTGAGCTAGTTTATACTTTTGATTCAAAAACTTGATAAAAATCTCTGATTTGCTTGCGTCCTTTCCCCTGGGGAGTGGGTGGCAGGTCTCGATGGTATTTAGATCCTGGGAGATCCCTTTAGACCTCAGAAATGATTCAGTTTGACATTCCGCGCTGTCTCCTGGATCAGAAGCAGCACTACCGGCATTGCTGCTAGCAGTAGCTTCAGCAGGCCTCGCCTGGAGTTTGATTGGTAATCCCGCAAGAATTACATTATCCTCCCTTTTTTCTTGTTCCATGTCATCCACTCTTTGCTCCAGGATGTCGATGCAGTTATTTTGTTGCTCAGTCTGAGCATGCAGTCTTTTATAATCCTCCTGGAGTTCCGTCACAGGATTTAGCTTAGCTCAAATGTCCTACAAAGAAGTTAGCTAGCCTTATTGATCTTGTGAGAAACCCGTTTGATGTCAAAGTCGCACTTCGTCACTTGGTTCTTCTTTGGGGCCATGGTACTGACGGAGTTACTGCTTTTCTTTTGCTGTAATTCTGAGATAAATCAGATTTTTAGTCGGTTTTTAGTTTTAGCCGAAGATTGCTCAGATAGCTTCCAATGTGCGTCCTTTTCGCTGGTCCGGCACCAAAACCCGGAAAATTTAAATAATGAGGTCAAAAATGAAATTGTCTGTAAAGGCAACTGTGTTGATATGTCATCCTCACTGCTGCTGTCAACCTGAACATAAACAGGACTTCCTTAAATCCTGATCCATTTGAAATCTATATAAATTATGTAAAAATGTATATTTTTTATTTTTTCCCTTTTAGACAGAAACTTAACATTTGTCACGACTGGAATAATGAGAACCCAGGTGTAGTAATATGATAAAATAACAAGACAAGAGCCACAAGTTGGGAAGAAGAAAACAAAACACCTCACAGGCGGTAAACAAAGGAAGACTAACAAAGGCAGAGCAAAAGTGAAAACAAATGTCAAGCAGACCTCAGTGTCGGCTGAGCAGGAAGACTAAAAGGTAACAGGGACGTAACAACACTGACGACTAAGAGACTACAACGTCAATGCCTTAATTACAAAGTGCAGTCAGTTGTGCATTCTCCATGGAGTACCACATGTAGGGAGGAGGGTACACCCAGGAGGAGTGAGT
>BSAI01000125.1:227690-272377 GCA_036245035.1 Adrianichthys oophorus
GGACCGATTGGCCTCGATGGATAACCTCTTCTGGTTTTCCAGCAATCGAGCATGAAATGTCATCCAAGTGCACTGGCAGCGCTGAACCAAGGCAGCAGGACCAAAAATAAACGCAAAGCCCGCTTTGATGGGGAAGGAGTGAGGGCTAAAAACCATAGGCTGCCTGTGTGGTACGATGGAAAAGGACCAGCAATAGTTGATTGCACACGAAGAGCAAGAGGCGCGTGTCCACAATTTAAAAATTAATTTTATTACAAAAGTTACTAAAAACAGCACAAACAAAAACACTAAACCAAAGTTGGGGGAACAGAAAACTCAGTTGCTGAGGCCCAAAGCCGCTATAAAGTGGAGGTTACAAAAAACCATAACCTGCTCAAATTCACCCACTCACGTGATGCAGAGCACACACTCAGTTTGTGAATCCCTTCACCCAAGGCACAGCAATCCACCCGGGGGAAGACCCCCACCCAAACAGCGGCCAACACTCGGGTCCTCTGCACCGAAGGAACGGGGCCACAAAAGAAAAGTACAGTTAAAAAGTTTCACACCACAATACAGACACTCCCATGCATCAAAACAGCAACATAAACAACGAGCAGTTCAACAGTCCGTGGGTTGCTGGTAGGCAACCCTCTGTTAATCCCTTTGACTGGGAGGGGGAGAGCGAGTCCGTGTCGGAATGCCCCGTCCGTCAGCTGGACCGCCCGAATCCATGGCCGCGGGTGTCCACGCTGGCAGAACCCCCGTCACACGTCCGACGCATTCACAAACACGAGAGTGTAGCCAAGTTAAAAGTCAATCATGAGAAAGCAGCAGCTGTCTCCAAAACCGGAAGCACAGAGGGTCCCTAGTGAGGGGAAACAAATTACATAAAACTGCTGGAAGGAAAATTGCAAGACCTGCATGTCACCAAGCTTACCAGAGGGCCCGGGTTCATCACCTGAAAGGGGCAAGCTGCACCCAAGAATGCAGGGGCGCTAATGGAGCTTGTGAGTGACGTTTTTCTCTCTGGAGCTGTAAGGCTAACCAGAGAGTGCAACCAGAAGTGGGTGGTTCCAAAGGCCAAGAGATGCCCCTGGTGGCCAGTGGGGACATTAGCATTTTTATAGCGCCCCAACCGGCCACTGCCTGCAATTAATCACACAGCAACACCTGTGCCAATTAATTCTGCTACACCTGGAATGAAGAAAAAACCGAAGAATTGACTAGTGAGTTGTGGGCATACTCTACCCAGGGTAGCTGGCTAGACCAAGTGGAAGGATTCTGGAAACATATGGCAAGCAAGGTTATCTCTAGATCCTGATTGCAGCACTCCATCTGGCCTATACAGTTTATGAATAAAGAACCCAAACTGACCTTTATCCCTAAGAGGTTGCAAAACTTCTTCCAGAACACAAATACAAACTGTGTTCCCCAGTTAGAAACAATGTTCTCAGTTAATCCATGCAGATGATACACATCTTTAGACACCACTGCTGTTAACTCTTCGACCAAAGGAAGCTGTCAAGAAAACTTAAAAATAATCCACAATGAAAAAATCACAGAATTACTTTGAGACTCTGGGAGCCTGGTAATAAAGTCCATGCTATGTGGAACCAGGAGGTACTCAAAGAGGCTGAAGCAGTCCAGCAGGGAATTTTCAAAGAACCTTGACACTGGCACAAGGCAAAAAGAGACTGAAGCTCTAATATCAGGCACATCGTGTCCCACTAAAATCAATGAGCCACTTAAAAAACAGTCCAAGTGACTCCTGGATGTTAGGCCAGGTGACAGGAGTGCCCCCACTTGAGTACCTGCGGATGCAGGATCAAGGAAACAAACAACCAGCTGAGCAGCCCATAGGAACAGAAAAGTTGTTAGTCACTGCAGCCTTAACGTTACATTCTAAAGCCCAGTGAGTTGTGGTCAGCACCAAGCCAGAAGGCAAAATGGTGGATTCCTCCTCAGAGTCCACAGCTGCATATTCCTGGAATTGGTGGGACACCATATCTGGCTTTATGTTTTTGCTGCCAGGTCAGTAGGACAGGGAGAACCTAAACCTATGAAAAAATAGAGCCCCCCCATGCCTGGCTAGGGTTAAGTCTCTTAGAGGTTCGTGTATTCAAGATTCTATGATTTGGCCAAACAAGAAATGGCTGATTGGCATCCTCCAACCAGTGATACCATGCCCGAAAGGCCAGTTTAACTGCCTAGAGCTCCTTGATTTCTATGTTGTAATTTCTCTCTGCAGGAGTGAGCTTCCAGGAGAAAAACACGCAAGGATGAATTTTATTTTTGGACTCTCTCTGAGAGAATACAGTCCCCAGTCCAGTGTCAGACACATCTACCTTCACAATAAACTGCTTAGTGGTGTCAGGTTGAACCAGAGTGGGGGCTGAAGAGAAACGACTCTTTAGCTCGGAAAAGGCATTCCTGGCCCCCTCCTCCGAGACAAAAGGTGCCTCTTCTGAAGTAAACTGGTGAAGGGCTGCAACAATGCCACTGAAGTTTCTGATAAAGTGTCTAAAATTTCACAAAACCAAGGAAGGGCAGGAGCTGTTTCTATCCTGTAGGAGAGGGCCACTTCAGGACAGCATAAACCTTGACAGTAGCCACTGAAGAACTGCCCAAATGACATTGCGTCCTCTGGACTGAGGAACGCACGGCAGTGGCATTCAAACAGTTCATTAAGCCAAAGAAACTCCAGGATAAAACATTACTTGAAACCCAGTTAATGTGGGGCATGTGTCTGCACTGACATGGATAACCCAAGAAAATAGGGGGTGTCACAGTACCAACCACAAAGGAAGACACAAGTTCATTGTGGTTACCGGATACAGTTCCTTTCACAGGTACAGTGCATTAAGTCAGTCACCCTATGTATTAAAGATCCATTAATTACAGTTATAAGCAGAGCTGAACTTAATGTCTTAATGGAGATTTTTAGTTTATCCACCACTTCTTGAGAGACCTGGCTTTCAGTCTCTGCTCTAGTTCATCCCAAAGGTGTTCAATGGGGTTCAGGTCAGCACTCTGTGCAGGCCAGTCCAGTTCATCTACACCAGACTCTGTCATCCATGTCTTTATGGACCTTGCAGAGTTCCTTTCACTGGAACTAAGGGGCCAAGCCCAAGTCCTGAAAAACAAGCCCCCACCATCATTCTTTCTTTACCAAATTTCACACTTGGGACAAAGCTGTCTGAAACGCATCATTCACAGGTGATATCCTGACAGTTCCACACTAGAATTCACTGAGCTCTTGAGAGCGGCCCATTCTTTCACAAATGATTGTGAAAACAGTCTGCATACTTGAGTGCTTGACTTTATGCACCTGTAGCCAGGCCAAGTGATTAGGACACCTGACTCTGATCATTTGGATGGGTGAGTGAACACTTTTGGTAATGTAGTGTAGCAGCTGGGAAGAGAATGTTCTGAAAGTTTTCTGAAATCTCTTTTAGGATGGGGTGTTCACACTGGACTGTTGTTACCCGATACTAGTGCATGTACTCACTGTTGGAAGAAGCTTGGTGCGAAATGTCACAGCATTCAATGGCCAGGCGTTTTGTATGTAGAGCCCAAAAACTGACTTAAAACCTTGCGTTGAGACATGTGAACACGAGCTTTTTGAATGCGGAGCCCCAAAGCGAGCAGATACAAGCAGTGACAGACTTTTCATTGGAAATGGTCACTTGAATGCAATGTTTCCGAGCCCGGTGTGAATGTAGCATCGCAGAGAAAGATCATTGGCCTAAAAAGCTGCTTTGGCTGGGAGGTTTTGACAATAAGGTGAATTTTAAATGTCTACAGTTGATAATGGTTTCTTTTTTTCGAGTTGTTATTTATGAGGTCACCATAGATATCTTAGAAAGGTTCTCCGCAGTGTTTGGCTACATTTCTGCATAAATGTCATTAGACCACAAGGAATTATAATAAGATTATCCTTATGAAGCTGGGTCTGTATGTCTGCACTGCTTTTCTAATGTATCTGAATTTCTAAAAATAATTATCACTGATTGAATGTAATTCAAATTGTTTCGTTAAATAAATCAGACAGGCTCTTTTGCCATTTTTTTGTAGTAGCTGTTAAGAGTGAACTTTTATTCACCAATTCCTTTGCCTGTGAGTTCTAGGAAAAGTTTTATCATATGGTTTTACATGTTCTTCTAGAATGTGAAAAAATGCCAGCTCACTTCAGAAATTGTTCTTGCCATTATGATAATCAGTCACAGGAAAACAGGTTGGAGGAAATCATATAACCCAAAGTGAATGTGCGCCTGCACAAGCAAGGCTGCATGTCCGTTGCTCAATGCTTGTGCTGCGTGAATGTTTTTGTGTGTTTTTATTTCTCAGATTGCTCCTATCTATTAATGCAAGCCAGCATTAGTAGGTTCGTTAATTTGCGAGAAGAGATACTGGTTTTGAGGAAGAATAAACGAACAGAACTCTGTCATGTCATTCCACTGGAGCTAACAAGGATGTACCGGGGCTGCCAGGCAGGCTGCAAACATAAGGCACGGCTAAAGGCTAAGGCTGCTAACCGGCAGCGTTTCAAGCCATCCATCCCCTTCGTCCTGATGGGAAATGTCAATGCCTTGTCTAACAAAATGGATTAACTTATGGTCAAAGACACTTACGGTCAAGACACAATCGGTGCTACACGGAGAGCAGCCTCCTCATCTTTACAGAGACATGGCTAACCAGCCACGTAACGTACACTAACGTGGATCAGCCCAGCTTTACCACTGTGAGAGCGGATCACAACCCAGAAACTAGCAGTAAGAGCAGAGGAGGTGGTCTAATCCTGTTTGCTAACCAGCGATGGTGTCATCCCAACCATCTGTTCGTTAATGCGGTAATCAGTGACCGCAATCTGGATTTGCTAGGAGTTACCATCAGACCATTCCACATAGACCATTCCACATTTAAATTTCTCTTATCTTTTTTAAATACTATAACAATAATTTATCTATTTTATGTACTTTTAATATCTCCTTTAATCTAGCTCTACTTTCTAATCTATTAACTCACAAACTTGATTTCAAGTCCTGTATGTGATGAATGGAACAAGGACAGCCATATAATTTCTGTGAGGATTAATAAAGTATCTCATCTATCTATCTATCTATCTATCTAGTTGTCAACAGTGATAGAGTAAACGTTTAAATAGTAAATTCCCCTTCTCTACTGCTTTCAAATCAGGTGAAATAAAGCCCCACCATCCATTTTCAATTGTTGAATCTGTCAATTTAGCAAAAACACATTTTCAGAAATTGAGGTCTTAATTCAACAGATTAAAGGCTGTTTCTTTAAATGACAGAAATGTTATTGTTTGATCTGAGGAACGTTTTTATATATTGTCAGAAGTTATCCTACTCATCCACATAACTGGCTTCAGGTGTTCAGTCTCTTACATAGGTGTATAAACCATCAGCTTCTAACAGACTGCTTCTACAAGAGTCCGATGATGTTGACGCTGCTAGAGTTAGAGGTCACCACCTTCCTACGATGTCACTGCAAACTTGAAACCTTCAGATCAGCTCAGGATCAGCTGTGTTTTGTTATTAACTTCTCTGCTCGTCATACTTTGACCATAACAAAACACTAAGTTTAGCACAAGGGTGTCCATCAATACACATGGCATCAGGACATCCTGGGCAGGAGATCTATGATTGACTTTGTAGTCATTTCAGGCGACTTTGTGTCTTGGACACTCGGGTAAAGAGAGACAGAGCAGTTTTCTGCAAGCACGGTTTTAAATGCAGGTGGGGAGCTTTTGACTTTGACTGGGGACATTGTTGGGCGGCGGAAGGAATATTTCGAGAATCTCCTTAATCCTGCTGACATGCCTTCTCTTGAGGAAGCAGAGGCTGAGAGCCTTGGGGTGGGGCTGTCCATTTCCCAAGCTGAAGTCACGAGGTAGTCAATGAGCTCCTCGGTGGCAAGGCACCGGGAGTGGACGAGGTGCGCCCTGAGAGTCTCTGAATGCTGTGGGAGTGTTTTGGCTAACACGTCTCTGCAGTATCACATGGCAGTCGGGAACAGTATCACTGGACTGGCAGACAGTGCTGGTTCCCCTTTTCAAGAAGGGGGACCGGAGGAAGTGTTCCAAATACCAGAGAATCACACTCCTCAGCCTCCCCACGAAAGTCTATGGCAGGGTACTGGAGAGGAGAGTCCGGCCGATAGTCGAACCTCAGATTCCGGAACAACAGTGTGGTTTCCGTCCTGGTCATAGAACAGTGGATCAGCTCTACACCCTGTCTAGGGTGCTGGAGAGTTTGTGGGAAGTTCGCTCATCCTGTCCATATGTGTTTTGTGGATTTGGAGAAGGCGTTCGACCGTGTGCCCCGTGGTGTCCTGTAAAGGGTGCTTTGGGAGTGTGGGGTCCGGGGAGCCTTACTCAGGGCTGTCCGGTCTCTGTATGACCAGAGCAGGAGCTTGGTCCACATAGCCGACAGTAAGTCTGACCTGTTCCCGGTGCATGTTGGACTCCGGCAGGGCTGCCCTTTGTCACCGGTTCTGTTCGTAGTCTTTATAGACAGAATGTCTAGGCGCGGCCAGGAGCTGGAGGGGGTCTGGTTTGGGAACCACAGGATTTCCTCTCTGTTCTTTGCAGATGATGTTGTCCTGTTGGCTTCATCGAGCCAGGACCTCCAGCATGCATTAGAACGGTTTGCAGCCGAATGTGAAGCGGCTGGGATGAGGGTCAGCACCGCTAAGTCTAAGGCCATGGTTCTCAACTGGAGAAAGGTGGTTTGGGTGGGTGGAGTGTTCCTTCCCCAAGGGAAGGAGTTTTAAGTCTCTTGGGGTCTTAGGGTGGCTGGGCGCTCACTTAGAGATAGGGGGAGAAGCTCAGTGACCAGGGAGGAGCTCGGAGTAGAGCCGCTGCTCTTCCACATTGAGAGGAGCCAGTTGAGGTGGCTCGGGCATTTGGTTCGGATGCCCCCTGGACGCCTCCCTAGGGAGGTGTTCCGGGCATGTCCCAGTGGGGAGCTACGTCTCTCGGCTGGCCTGGGAATGCACCGGGGTCCCCCCAGAGCAGCTGGAGGAAGTGGCAGGGGAGTGAGAAATCTGGGCATCTTTGCTTAGATTGCTGCCCCCGCGACCCGGTCCCGGATGAGCGGAAGAAAATGGATGGATGGATAGTACAGCGATCTCCGGCTGCATTTTGTGGTTGTCAGGTGACAGCAGCTGATCTGTGTAAACAACGCACCAGCAGATCATTTCAGATCCAGAAGTGGTGGAAAACTGCCCAAAAAGAGTAGCAGACATATTGCTCCACTTATTACGTGTAAAAGCAAAGCATGTCTGTCAACATTGGTTGATAATGAGAGGATGACAAAACAAAAACAGCTAAGCTAACTTGGAATCTAAGTATGCTAACTGGCAGCCGAATGTTGTGGCAGTAAAAATAAAATAAAAGCCAGTAGGATCAGAATACCCAACTTTCTTTCTTCTTCTGATCTTTCTTTCTTTTTAACTGTCACTACTGTCAGCTTCCAGCTAGCCTTTGTTTAGCTCCAAGTTAGCATAGCTGTTTTTGATATTTTCCATCCGTTTTCTTAGGTCGCTATATATTCCTTTCTGGGTCACTGCATTATCAAGAGCCTGTCCTGGCTACTGTTGGGTTAAGGCAAGGAGCATCTGGACAGGTCCAAAAGCTGGAGTGAAAGCGCCCGCTCCGCTTATCTTGGAAATAAACTGGCCAGCTAAGTGAAGATCCCACAGCTTCAAAGCTGCCGTTGGCTGCTATAGCAGACAGCAGAACGGCAGCAGCAGAGTGACAGGGATCCCTCTGCTGCCTGCTGGGCATTTTTATTTTCTTTCATTATTCTCTTAATAACATCTCTCTGTTTTTTTGACAGCATGGACTTTTTTATACACAATATGAGGGATGTCTGATGCTCTTTTTTTACCCACCACTTCTCGGTCCATTGCATTGTTTATACACTTCTCTGTTGTCGCCTGGCCAAAAACAAACAAAAAAAAATAAACGGCAGGACATGGCTGTTATCTCTCTTTTTCCATCAAAGAACCGGTATAAAGATAATTTCCCTGTCAGGGGATCAACAACATTCTAAAAAGTTTAAATCTGTTTTGTTTAAATGTGCATGCTCACTCAGTTGAATCGACGTTCCGAAACTCAAAGTATATGCCTGTGACCCTGAGACGTATTTTTGACAGTTTGTTAACAGGAGAAATTTGTTTTCAAGACAAGCAAGAGTCGTATTTAATACAAAGACAAATCATATTCAAAACAGACATGTCAAACGTAAAAATAAATGATGTATTCATATTTTTTCTGCAAAGTTTTGCACAAAGTATTCATTTGTGCACAACTTTGTCTTTATGAACACGTTTGCTTTTGACAGCTATAATACCTCCTACTTCTGGTAGCAACCAAATGAAGACAATTCAGTCACAATTTTTCCACAATATGGATGTCACCATGTTGGAGCCAGACATCCTCAGTAAGCCGTAATTGGTTGGTGTTTGTCTTAGTCTACATTTCTATGGCAACCACTCTCTCCAATCAGTCGCGAGCATGTTAGAAGGTCACAACCTTTCCACTTAAAGCGGACTCAGGAAAATCTGTCAATCAATTGGTTCAAACATACGATGCAAGGCCACCTACTTTCATTGAGGCATCTGATTGGTCAATTTATATCTTGAATCACTTGTGCAACCAAAAAATATGATGAAAAAAAGAGAATAATCAAGACCACATTCATCAAGAATGGTTATTCTGACCAATGGAATGACTGAGTAATAGCTGTTTATTTCTCCATAAAAGTCTATGGGATTTTGGTTTCTTGAGACCAGCGGGTACTTCCTGTTTGGAAACGCCAGAGGTGAGGGGTCACTCAGTCCCATTGACAGTATATAGAGACAAAGCGCCTGTGACATCACCCATAGAAAATGCCTTCCCTCCTGCCCCAGCGAAACAAAACCAATTCACTCGCCATTTTTCTGCGATACGGCCGTCAACAGTGATTGGTCCAAGTCGGTCAGAGTCGGAATTTCTAGGGCAACTACTGTTGCCAACCGTGATTAAGGTTGTTTGAAGTTCACACTCCTTCCACTGAAAGTGGCTTGGAAGAATCTGTCAATCAAACGTTTGAGGTGGGGCCAGTGGGCACCACATGGTTTTACTGAGGCATCTGATTGGTCAGTATATAATTTGGATTATTTGCAATTAAGAAAAAAATTATGAAGAAAAGGGCTGCACGGTGGCGCAGTGGTTAGCGCTCCTGCCTCACAGCAAGAAGGTTCCCGGTTCAAGCCCTGGCTGGTGGACCTTTCTGTGTGGAGTTTGCATGTTCTCCCCGTGCATGCGTGGGTTTTCTCCGGGGACTCCGGCTTCCTCTCACCGTCCAAAAACATGCTTCATAGGTTAATTGGTTATTCGAAATTGTCCCTAGGTGTGAATGTGAATGTGTATGGGTGTGTGATTGTGGCCCCTGCGACAGACTGGCGACCAGTCCAGGGGTGTCCTCTGCCTTCGCCCATGAGTAGCCGGGTTAGGCTCCGGCAACCCTGTGACCCCGAAAGGGATAAAGCGGATTGGAAAATGAATGAATGAATATGAAGAAAAAATTAGAATTAGAAAGAAGTTGCTAAAAAGGTAATAGAAAGACTGTGTAACCGCTGTTTATTTTTCTATAGAAGTCTATGGGATTTCGGCTTCTTGGAGCCAGCGGGTACTTCATGTTTGGAGCATTTGGTGGGGTGTGTGTGTGGGGGGTGGGGGGCGGCTTACCCAGCCCGGTGCAGTTCTCTATATACAGTCAGTGGAGCAATCCTGCCTTCCTTCACCTCCCCATTGCCGAGAGCTCGGAGCAGGGAGCTTGTGGCCTGCCCAGTGACCTGCCTCTGGTCATAGCAGATTTGTAATTTAATTAGGTTGCTAAGTCACTTGATGAACTGTCCTGGCTCCATTATTTCATTTTAAACTCTGTTTTATAAAAAAGTTTGGTGGTTTTTAAAGCGTGAGCTTTCAGTGTTATTAGCAGCAGAAAGCTCAGGACATGCAGTGCTGCAGGATAACACGTGACGCTGCAGAGTGACGACATGACCCCTGTTGAAACGCCCTTTTTCATGTATGCTGAAGCGGCTCGTGTGTTTTCGGAAGACCTGTCCTGGTTCCCGACAGCTGACCACCCGCGTCGTGGTTCTTACGTGGAGTCTTGGTTGAAGGAAGCGCATCCGAACCGGGGCCGCGGCTCGTCCACTTCGCCTGCGGCGCTCCCGCTTTCCGCCGTCTCCATTCCGACTTCCAGCGACCTCCTCCTGTCCCTCCGCCCCGGACTGGAAGCCCGGGATCGGCCTCACCTCCGGCCTCGATGTGAGAAATGCGGGAGCGGCGGAGGCAGTCATCCACCGCTGGCGCTCCGGGCTGGGTTTCTGTCCTGATCGGAGTTCGGGCGGCTCGGGGGTTGCGGAGTAGCAGGAGCAGAACTCGAACAGCTGGCGGAAGTGCGTCACACCTTCCTTCTCTCCGATTAGCTCGCGGTCGAACCACGTTTTGGTGTTTGGTCTGCTGATTGGTCAGAACTAGAGAAGCTTGTTGCCATTGGCTGACTCAGCAGTTTGTGGCCGTCCATTCATGGAAATAAAAAGCGTGTTTGAGGAGACATATGCAGTCCTGAATGCTTGGACTGGAAAAAGCACAGAGCCCTGTGGTACACCAGAACTAACTTTGCTGTGTGAAAAAGGCTCATGGTTTCATAGACTCCACCTGGACCACTGAGAACCGTCGTCATCTTCATGTTGAAGTTAACTTAAATTGGACTCAGCCTGCTGGTTGATCAGAGGTCAAACAGCAGCACTGGAATGAAGCACACCATGTTCATGTCAGTGGGGTGAAATGAATGAGTCATTGTGTTGCTGTGAATTTGACATCCTTTAATGCAATGATCAGAATTCATCAGGTCACATTGCACAGCAGAGCTGAGCATTTTCCAGCACTTCAGAAGAACAAAAAGAGTGATTCAAGATGCAGAAGATTGTCCATAAACAGCATCTTTCAGAGTCAGTGCTGAAATACAAGATCACAAAAAGACAGATACAGAGTTTAATGGTTGGATCACTTTAGCCTTTTCAAGCTTTTGAGTTTAAGAGACCTTAAACTCAACAAGATAACTCTGCTTAAAGAAACATACAAAAAAGTAACCCATGCTGATCATACCACAAACAAAGAACAACAAACTTTTTTAACAGTGACAGTGACACACCACTGCCACATTACTTATGTTTTCAACTGTTGCAGTGTTTCACTGGTGTACCTTAAAAGTCCAGATCACCATGGCACCATCCAGACCCAAACTGCTGTACTTGTCCACTTTGCTTTTGTCTCCTGACACGACACACAGCTGCCTGCAGAGCACAGCACATGCAGGGTTTGCTTGATTACAGCTCTTTTCCTGCAGCAACACAGTGAATAGCGGACCAACCTCATCTGATCACATGAGGTTCAGGTGTGCTAGAATGTAACCACTGCAGGAAGCAGTGAACTTTCCAAAATAAAGACCCACAAATGCAGACAAATAGATCCATTTACATCTTCAGTTTCCTTGTCTGAGCTGCCATATGACTCAAAACTGTATGGCTGGATCGCTCAGATATTGTTCGCACTCGCAAACAATATCAGAAAAGTTGTTTTTTGCCACGCTAATGTTAAGTTGGAATTGTGAGGGGCTGTAAGCCTGCGGGAAACAAGGGAATGCTGGGATATCAACATGGGGTTAGTTCTGCACCAACAATCCCGCCCACAACCTAGAGGTGAATTTCTAATGAACTCCTGCCGCTCTGCAGAAAATAGGTCTTAAAAAACAACACAGGCTTTTTGATTTTTGCTAAAAAAAGAAAAAATCATCATCATAATTAAAAGACCACCTGGAATGATTTTACAACAGATTATTTATCGTTGGAGTGTGATTTTAAAGACATAAAATAAGCATAAAAGCAGCACTTCTTTGCTGTGTTTACAGCAAACATGATTCCCGTGACAGAGGCGTCCAGTTTTATGTTAAGTTGGGGTAGAGAGGTCCTGCGGTGTGGTGCGGACACGGCGCATCGAACCGGCAGGCGCACAATTTGAGTGTTGCGGCACAATTTGGGTGGTGCGTCCAGAGCTAAATAATCTGACCTTTAGCAAAGAGGATGTATTGTGCCACCCAATCAGGAAGTCTACAGCAGGTAGAGTCCAAACATGGGAGAGAAAATGATCGTCTGATAGCCTTAACTTTTTGATTTTGTTCTTATTTGCATCAAGACAATAATAAAAAGATCCTTTATTTTTATTCTCATTTTATTTTTCAATCCTCTGACTAATGTAGGACAGCCATTCGTCAGACTGGGTCACAGAGAGATGGAAGTACCTGTGAAAGCCTCAGCCATTCAGATGCTGCTCCTGCAGTAGATGGTGAACCTCCCCGTACCGGGAGAATCTGAATGATCTCATAAACCCAGACACGGAGACGGGATTACTGATGTTTTTGTAGGACTCTTCCAAATGAATGATCAGACGTTACAACGTTGTCTATCTTCATGATATATATACACACACACGGCTTCATGTAGTAATCAGGCTAAAAACTTTTGACGGTAGCTCCTCCCACATACATCCAGGGCGTCAAGTTTATGACATTGACTGTATAAGAGAAATGAACTGAGTGAACCCTCCCCATGGTGTTAGGAAGTACCTGCTGGCTCCAAGAAGCCAAAACCCCAAAGTCTTCTTCAGAGCAATAAACTGCTATTACTCACTCATTCTATTGGTCAGAAAAACCATTCCTCTCTGATACCTTTTTTTTTACATGTTCTTGATAATCCTCTTTTTTTTTTTTTTACTTTTTTTTTTTCTTTGTTGGTCTCTTATCCAGTCATCGGTTTATGGGTTTATGAACCCATTTTTGGAAAAGTGGCAAGCAGCGAATTTGCCAAATAGAAGTGGCCGTTACGTGAACGTGACATTACATATCCAGCTCCACATCAAAAGATTCTCTTTTTTTTGCACCAATGATACAAATGTATATATTCTGTGGTGCTGAGGAGTTTTTTTTTTCAAGCATATATTTAATATAACAACACCTTCCTGCCCTACTTAGTGAAGCAGTTTTCCTTACGTGATGCTGTTCTGGTGGAGAGTGTTCAGTTCTTTATCATCCTCCTCTGTGGCCTTCTTATCCAGGTTACGGAAGTGTTGCATGGCTGACATGCTGCCCTTGGAGGTCTGCTTGGGAATATCCAACTTCTTCACAAATTCCAGAGAACCAGGACTCTTGAACGTGAACTGATATGGACAGCAGTCATGACCCTAAGATCAACACAAGGTATGAGTTCAGTGAAGGGCAAAAATGATCAGTCACCCTCCTGTACTAAAGGCTGCTAATTCTCCAGACCCTATCAAGTATACTTGTCTCATTTCAATAAAAAGGTCATCACACTTTAATGAAAGAAGAAACAACATTTTACTTGTTTCTCTTCACTTGTTTGTAAATCTAAAAACAGGCTATCTTTTAAACCTGCTATGTTCCTGAGGTCCAGGCTTATGAGGTTGCTGGAGCCAATCCATAACACAGAGACAGATGAACACTAAAGAACTTATAAAGGATGTTATGGGACTGGAGAAAACCCATGCATACTTGTGGAGAACATGCAAACTCCACACTGTTACTTTGCAGGGGCAGCTGTCAAAGTCAAAATGCCCAGACTTCCTTCTTTCCAGCCACTTTCTCCAGCTCCTCTGGGGGATTCTGAGCCATTCACTGGAGAAACCAAGGTCTCTGCCCTGTGGGACATGCCCAGACCACCTTCTCTCAGGGAGGGGTCCAGGAGGTATCCGTGCTACATGCCTGAGCAACCTCAACTGGCCCCTTGCAATGTGAAGAAGCAGCAGCTCCAATCCAAGCTTTCTCTAGGTGACCGAGCTTCTCACCCTACCTCTAAGGGTCCAGCCACCCCGGGGCCAGAAAGTCATTTAGCTGCATGTAATTCAGACCTTGTTCTTTTGGTCATGACCCGAGTCATGACCATAGGTTAGTATTGGAATGAAAATTGGCCGGTAAATTAAGAGCCTCGCTTTATGAGTCACCTCTTTTTTCACTACAACGGACCAGGGCAGTGACTGCATAGCTGTTGATGTCACTCCAATCTGATGCTCTGATCCTCCCTCACTCTTAATGAAGACCACAAGATACTTAAACTCCTCCACCTGGGTCAGGAGCGCTCCACCCATACTGTGACAAATGAATGGGTGATTATTTCGTGTTCTTTGAATTTTGTGTTTATGCTGAAAGCTCAGTGAAGGAGCTTTGGTTGAATCCCTGAAACTGTGTGAAAGCTGTGTGTTCAAAGTCTTGAGCTGAAGGCTGACACATTACCGCGGCAACAATCTCAGATGAACTGACGAAGAGGACGCTGAGCAGTGGAAGATGTTTGGTGTTCAGCTGGGTCACCCTGAGCAGTGAGATGGGATGAAGGGATGTTACCGTGGACAATGCTGGAAACAAATCTGGAGTGGAAAGTAGCACCAGAACTCACTGTTTTCCCTGAGTGGCATCAGCCACACTAATGCTGCTGTTGTGGGCCACCCAGGCCAGCTGGTCCCCTGCTGGGGAGAAGGAGACACCGTGGACCCATCCCCCACAATCCTTGTGCTCCAGTAAAACCTCTCCGAACGGCATCTTTGCCCCCCAGGCTGTGGGTCCAGGCTTGTCCTCAATATCCTTGATGTAGGCAGAAAAAACCCTGTGAAGCATGGGTCATGAGTCATTTCTGAGACCCGACATCATTGTGAGAAGATTACAGAGGAATCGTGTAAAGTGTTTTTTCAAAGCGGCTCTCTGATTACTTTTACAATCAAGATGGTTATTGTGTAGAGGCAGAGCAGCCCATCTCTGACCAGAAGGTCGCAGGTTGGCCTCCTGCCTTGCCTGCCCATGTGTTGGAGTGTCCTCGGGCAAGACACTGAACTCCACATTGCTGCTGGTGGTGTGGTTACTCTGTCAATGTGTCTGCAAAAGGGCTTTAATGAGGAATGTAATGAGGAAGCTGAGGCATTTAGATCCATATGCAAACGTTTTAATGAAGTGGATCAGGAGCAAGACAAAAACACGGTCAAAGCTCAGGCGAAGGTCGAAAGACACGAGAGAGGCAGGAGAACGATGAAACAAGCAAAGGGTCAGAATACCAGGAAGACAAACTGGAATTAAACGCTCAGACTGTCAGCAAGGCTCAACAAGACTTCACAATGAAGTGAAGGCTGGACCTGTATATGTGCTAGTGGCTGATGACAGCAATAAACACCTGAGCAGGAAGTAAACTGAGGCAATGGCTGATGGGAGTTGAAGTAAGGAGCTGGGCGTTCAATACTCAGACGAGGGCTCCATCTAGTGGTCGGAGGTGGGAGCTGCTAACAGATCCATGCCAACAAGGTACAAAAGGGTTATCAGAGTAGATGGTAAAAGCCTTTTGCAAAAGACCCAATGGCTGTATGGTTAAGTGAAGGAGGCATGGAAGAGGATGAAGAGTGGAGAGGCTCTTGGTCCTGATGATAGGTGCAGGTATGGAAGTTTCTAGGAGAGATGACAGTGGAGTCTCTGACTGGGTTGTTCAACAGGATCTTAGGTGGTGAGAAGATGCCAGAGGAATGGAGGAGAAGTGTGATGGTTCCATATTTTAAGAATAAGGGAAATGTGCAGAATTGTAGCAACTACAGAGGAATAAAGCAGATGAGCCGTACGATGAAGGCATGGAAAGAGTAGCTGAAGCTAAACTAAGAGCAGAAGTGAACATTTGTGAGCAGCAGTTTGGTTTCATACCAAGAAAGAACTCTACAGATGTAATGTTTGCTTTGAGGATGTTGACAGAGAAGTACAGAGAAGGTCAGAGAGAGCTACACTGTGTCTTTATAGATCTGGAGAAAGTTTATGACAGAGAAGAACTGTGGTATTGTATGAGGAAGTCTGGAGTGACAGAAGTATGTTAGTGCAGGACATGGATGAGGGCTGAAGACAGCGGTGTGGTGTGCTGTAGGGGTGACAGAGGAGTTCAAGGTGGAGGTGGGATTACATCAGGGATCAGCTCTGAACCACTTCCTGTTTGCAATGGTGATGGACAGACTGACACATGAGGTTAGACAGGAATCACCATGGACTATGATGTTTGCAGACGATACTGTGATTTGTAGTGAGAACAGAGAACAAGTGGAGGAGAAGCTAGAGAGGTGGAGGTTTGATCTGGAAAAGAGAGGAATGAAGGTTAACTGCAGCAAGATGGAGTTCATGTGTGAATGAGAGGAACCCAAGTGGAAAAGTGAGGTTACAGGGAGAAGAGAGAAAGAAGGATTTGAAGTATCTAAGGTCAGCAGTCCAGATAATGGAGAGAGTGAAGAAGAAGTGAAGAAGTGAATGCAGACAGGTTGGAATGGATGGAGAAAAGTATCAGGTGTGATGTGTGATAGAAGAGTTTCAGCTCAAATGAAAGGAAAGGTGAACTTAACTGTGGTGAGAGCAGACATGTTGTTCTGCACAGAGACAGAGGAACTGAGGAAAAGACAGGAAGTAGAAATGGAGGTAACAGAGATGAAGATGCTGAGGTTCTCTTTGGGAATGACCAGGATGGATCAGGAATGAGAACATCAGAGGGACAGCACATGTTAGAGGTTTTGGAGATAAAGTCAGAGAGGCCAGACTGAGATGGTTCAGTCATGTCCAGAGGAGAGACGGTGAATATATTGGTAGAAGGATGCTGAGTCTAGAGCTGCAGGAAAGAGAGGAAGACCAAAGAGGAGGTTTATGGATGCAGTGAAGACATGAAGGGAGCTGGTGTTAGAGTAGAGGATGCAGAAGACAGGGTTAGATGGAGGAATCTGATTCACTGTGGCAACTCCTGAAGGGAAAAGACGAAAGGAAAAGGAGAAGAAGGCAGTGGCTATCTGGTCGAAAATCTGAATCCGTCACCAGCCATTGCAGACAGGTTTTCAACCCAGTTACCTGCAGCCTAATCCACTGCTGCTATGTTTTTTAGAGAGCGTGACTGACAAACATGTAATGATTTTTCCATTTCAGGCACCATGAAGGCTTCTTCTTAAACTCATAAGTTGATGAGTAGCAAGCTCTTGCTTTGACACTTTGGCGTGTGTTGGCTGCGAGTTAGTGGTATTGTACATGTACGTTGTAGATCCTTTACAGTTTCTCCTGTGAGTGTGATTGTAGTATCTGAACTGGACTGATGGGTGATGTCTTACCTGCAGTGAAGGTCTGCAGACCCAGCTGCCAGGAGGATGTTGTTAGGATGCCAGCTCAGACTCAGGACTGTGGAACAAATGGGCTTCTTAATGTGCTTACTTAACCACCTAAGAGAGGTAGAACAAAACAACATGGGGTTGACATATACTCCGCTGAGTTTGCACTAGAAAATGATGGCCTGCTTGTTTATTTGTGCTGGCATAAAAGTTGCTTTGCTCCGTCCTCTCACACCTGTAGATCTCATATAAAACATCATGCTGTGACTAAATCGGAAGAGTTTGGCCTTAGTTGTGCTCACCAATCGTTCTCCTTGTCAAAATAGCAGACAGAGATGAGTCGAGCTCCACTGCCCAGAGCAAACTTGTTCTCCTGCGGTGACCACTTCACACAAGTGGCTGCACGGTTAATCCTCAGGAGAACCAGTGTGGGTTTCCACACACCATCCTTCAGAGTCCACACGTAGGCGTTCCGATCGGATGCACATGTCACAATCCGGTTGGACTCTGGAGCCCAGTCAATTCCTGTGAACCAAGTGGTAGCAGGAACCTCAGTTCTTCTTCACAATATATCACTGCACTTGCATGTTTCAGTGTGACTCTGGCTCTAAAAGTCCCAATGTGAATGAGGTTTAAGTTAGTCTAAGCAACACTGTGGAAACAGAGCAGCAGGTTGATGTACCTGTGATCCGTCCGCTGTGCTCCGTCAGCTCATCGATCTTCACCCAGTCTTTTGCTTTCTTCTCGTAAATATTCACCACATTGTTGTTGGGGCTCACAGCTATTCCTGTCAGGACGGAAAAAGTCTATTTTATAATCTTATCACAAGGCCGAATGAAAGAAAACAAAAATCTTTGGCAACAAGTTTGAGTTAGGTTTGTAATAGTTAAAAACAGTTTTTAAAAAGTAGTCTGAAATTGGTACCCTGAATGAATAATGTCTTGTTTTATGAATGATGACAGATGAATTGAGGAACGGTAATTCATGTCAGGAGGCAGCGCTCTGTCTCCCCCTCTGGTCATCAGCAAGAACCATCACCTGAGTACTGACTGCAGCCGTCTCCACACCTTGTTCTCATCATGTCATCAGCCACCAAGACGTTTAAGCACTGCTCAGTCAAACACTCAGTGTGAAGTATTGCCTGTGTCGTTTCTGCCAGCATACCGAGCGCTCTACCTGTCCAGATCACCTGTGACTTGACCCTGCTTTGTTCCTGACTCTGCTCCTCACCGCCTGCTCCGACCTTCTGCCTGATCCTCGACTCTGTTTTAGCTCGGTGGAATTGTGGTGCAGCCTGGCTGCTTTCTGCCTGCCCTTCATATTAAACCTTCTGCGAGTGGAACCAGCTGTCTGTCTGTTCTTGTGACAATTCTATGATTGAATCAAATGATGGCGCGTTATTTGAAAAGGTCCGTTGGCCTTTTAGAACCATCTGCATAAATCTGAAAAACAGTTGCTGGTAGATCCTCAAAATTCCCCAGGTATCCGTCTGTAAAGAAGTAATTCTCTTTGCTTTGAAAAGCAGTATTCCTTTTTTATCTTTTGTTGATTTCAATAAACTGTTTTAACACAAACAGGGAAACTACACTACTACAACTTTTAGATGATTATCTCCACTAACTCCAGTCAACTTTGTAACCATGTTGAAGTTGTGAACTAAAAATGTAGGCATGTCCAGTGGCAGAGATGGTGAGGTGGGGCGTGCTCTGCCATGAACATCCAGCTTGAAGCAGCCCTGCCTTGATGCAGTGGAAGTGGACCAAAGTTAAATACAGTAACGCAAATATTTACCCCCGTTTTCCCGCTGCCGTCATTTCTGATAACCATGCAGTTCAGCTGGAGGCTTTGTAAGAATGTGGCTACATGCAGACATTAAAGGCCTCTGAGTCAATTTCCTGTATTGATTCTTTTAGTTCTCTAAGAACCATGATTACAGTTGGAGGAGGCTGTCAGTCTGGCTCCTCCCTTCCTGCAGAATGAACTTGAAACGACGAGTCCATGGTGAAAAGAGTGAGGAAGTATTTTTCTGTTAGTGTATTGCTTCACCTACGTGTCCTGTCTTTGTTCCAGGCGTGGCAGGAGAGCGGTTCAAAGCCAAAGCTGTGCAGCGACATGTCTGAGCAGAGGCCGGCAGGGATGCAGGAATGTGAGCTGCTGCAGGCACTATAGACCAGCAAAAACATGGGACAATTCAACACACTGGTCTGGTGCGTTTAGTAAGAGACTTGTTTCAGCCATGTTGTTTTTGAAAAGGGGGAAGATTGCGATGACTGGCACCAAACATTGGGTTCTTTTGAAGTCTCCCAAAAACGTGTAAAAGATTGAAATAATTTTTCTTAGATCCAAACTGAAAAGTTCCTAATGTCCTTGCAAAGAGCCTCCTCAGGGTTCAGTTCAACACGAAACAGATTTCACCAACATAGGTGTGTCGCAGGTTCTTTTCCCTTCAACTTTATGTCTGCCTCTGTTAGATAGTTGGAAGTGAAGTACCAGCTTTGCTTTAGTTTTATTTTCTGACTATATCTAAGAATAACATGCAGAAACAGCCCTAAGTGGTGACAGTTTAAATAAGACAGACTCTATGAAACACAACAATGAGCTATCAGGTAGAAAGAAGAATCATTAACTATGACACTTACCTTTGTGTGTTCGTGGACTCTGGGCAGTCAACACGAACGCTGTGCTCTCTGGGACTGTGAAAGAGAACGGGGAGATCCTACAGGAGGGAGTGGAAGAAGGAGGGCGTGACTGTTGCAGCAGAAGGAGGACTCGATCCAGAGCAGGTTTGTTGAAAACAAAGTAGTTTTAGTATTTATTGCTTGAGTCTTTTTGAGCCATGCAAGTCTTGGGTTTTTGTTTGGTCTCTACAGTGACCCTGAAGTTCAAACCACATCTAGAAATTATTCCCGTCAATTCCATTTTATTTACAGTACATTGCCCAATATCACAATACAGTTGTCTCAGTGGGCTTCACACCAGTATTGAAATGAAGGAACATAAAGTCATAAAATATAAACAATACCTAGTTGCTAAATTGAACTAAACAGACTAAGCTAAACTGGCATCCCTGCCCTTACCAGGGACGGGCAACTGGGGCCTCTGGTTGAGAAAAAACTCATAAAAACCCTACCTCTGGGAAAAAAGAGAAACCTCAGGGAAGCCCACGTGGAGGAGGGATCTTCTACCAGGACGGACAGGCGATGTACCAGAACTGTTAAAAAAGAATCACCTTGTCTAACTCTACAACTGCATGTTTGAATAACAACTACATGTTTAAGCAACAACTACATTTTTAAATACCAAATATCTTCCAATAATGGCCAGTCTCTAATAGACGCTGGTCTCCAATAAAAGCCGGGTCTAACAGTGTTAGTTGTAATAGATGCCGGTCTCTAATAGTGGCCGGGCTCCTTTAAGAGCTTGAATAAGATCATTTATGACTTCAGTCCAGCAGTAAATGTATTGAGATTATTTCTAAAACCTGATTAAGAAGAAGTTAAAACACAGTTTGAGTCTAAAAACATCTTCAGTTTGTCGCTGTGTTTAAATTAATCAATAAAAATGCTGTTAATCAGAATACTTTGACCCGATCAGACTCATTCAGATCAAATTTTCCTTCTAAAACGTGGTTATAGTGGTGCATGCATTGACATACTGTGGGAACGGAAAGTATTTATTCCCCCTTATATTTTTCACTCTTTGTTAAATTGCAGCCATTTGCTAAAATCATTGAAGTTCATTTTTTCCTCATTAATGTACACACAGACAAACACAGAATTTTTGACATTTTTACAGATTTATTCAAACAGAAAAAGTGAAATATCCCATGGTCCTAAGTATTCAGAGCCTTTGCTCAGTATTTAGCAGCAGCACCTTTTGATCTAATACAGCCATGAGTCTTTTTGGGAAAGATGCAACAAGTTTTTCACTCCTGGATTTGGGGATCCTCTGCCATTCCTCCTTGCAGATCCTCTCCAGTTCTGTCAGGTTGGATGGTAAACGTTGGTGAACAGTCATTTTCAGGTCCTGAATACTTTCCATACCCACTGTATATTTGAGCTCTGCTTCATGACTTCTTTTCATTAGGAATTCTTTGTATAGAACATTTTTCTTCTTACAAGCAATAATAATGCCTTTGGTTAGCCGAGGTTTACCTTCAGATGTCCTATTTATTATTTTTCTTACGAGAAGACAATACTTTTCATAAAGTTTGTTATTGTTATAAAAACATGATAGGCTTCATCAACATCTTCCACATAGACTCCGCTCCAATCATAATTCACTAATTCTGGCCCGCAGCAGCAGTCCCTGACTGCAACGACCATATTGTTTCCACAGCTGTAAACATTTCTGCACCTTTGAGTTAAAATGTACCCCCGCCACATGCGTGAAAATCCACCAAAATTTGCACACACCTGGGGAAAAATGAAAATGAATTTTTGGCAGAGTGAACGACACCCCCACCCCCAGACGATGACATCACTGCGAGCAAAACTGTAAAATAATGAATGGGCCGAGAATCGTTTTTGAAACCAAAACACACGAGTTGGGTATGTCCAGGAGAACTTTTGAAATTATTATGGGATGGGCATATGACCCACGGCTTGGCAGCCTTTTTGTAGCAAAATGTGAAATTTGGCAAATTTTCACAATATCGGAAAACAACACTTTGGTTCTTCAGATTTTCACGAAACTTCAAAAACATGTCGCCAGCCGGAGTCTACAACCACCACAGAAGTTTCATTGACCTTTGACCTTAGGAAGAGATCGCCATCTTGAAATTGTTTTTTCTTTAGAAAGCAGCTTTAGTACAAGCTACAAACAAAAACTCGTCCTAGGGAGCTTCATCCTTCGTCTTGTAACTTTTTGTTGACCTGACAGGCAAGGAATAAGAATGCTAAATCTAGCATGTTTGTAGACGTGTTTGTGTGTAAATTTCTTATTTGGGTAGATGTTTGCTGATAACTAAAGGTGTTTGATGGAGATTTTTTGTATAAACTTAAGGTATAAGTTTTGGGGTGGGATTAAAAAAGTTTAAACTTCTTCCTACTCCTTTTCGAACAAAATATTGATGTCATTTTCTCAAATGATTCATATTTTTTGTTATATCATTTTGTTTCATTTTTCATTACTCTATATGTATTGTTCAAAATAAAAAAATTGTAATGAAATGAAATGTTTGAATAACAGCTACATGTTTGAATAGTGTAGCAGATGGGCTTCATCCAGATAAAACTGTGGGGCAGCTGAGGGAGCGGGACGAGCCAGAGGCAAGGTCCACAGCCAAAGATAGGAGCACAGACGATCCACCTGGAATCTCTCCTGCTCCCCCGGAGAGGAGTGGGAAACAGGAACATTATATGAATCGCTCTGCACCTAACAGAGGCATGGTGAACTAAATAAAAATTAATACTTTAGAAATTTGGCAGAGAGGGGAAGGTGGGGCAGGGTTTCTCCATACCAATAGTCCTGCCTATAAACTCAAAGGCTAAATTCTAATGAACTGCTCCTATGCAGAAACCATGTCATAGAAAATATCACAGGTTCTTTTGATTTGTGCTAAAAACAGCACAATCTTAATTAAAAGTCAACTTGGAACACTTAAAATAGCTCAAAGGATGATCTTAGTTGGTCTTTTAAAAAAGCACTCTTTACTTTGAAAAACAGCCTGTGCTAGAGCTGGTAATCATGTTTAGTGACCAAAAAAATCTTTGTTAAAAATAAACAGAAACGCTTTCCTCAATAGATTTTTAAAACATCAGATCAGCTGAAAGTGATGGCAACATTTGGTCAGAATTGACTATGTGTATTTACCAAATCAGCAAGAGAAATCTAGGCTAAAATAACATGATTTGAAAATAAAATCCAAGGAAATTGTATTCATCCATCCATTCACTGAATCTGCACAATCCAGTTCATGGTCTCGAGGTTGCTGAGGCCTATCCCAGCCACTTTTGGGGGAAGGTGGGCAACACCGTGGACACCATGGTCAATCCAAAGACATTAACTATGAAAATACATAGTTCTATATTTTGCTCTATATTTAGTGCTATATATTTAAACCAAGGTTGTGTCCGGACAGGCATCCGGCGTAAAAACTCTCTGCTTAACACCTGTATGAATTAGAGAAAACCTGATTTGCTGTGGTGACCTCTGATGGGATAAGCTGAAAGGACAGTAACAATTACTTTTGAATGCTGACTCAAAAACATCATAGCAAATTTTAACTTAATTAAAAGCGAGTTTAAATCAAACAACATATTGAAATACCCTTTTGAATACTGTGTAGTAAATTGCAAAATGCATTAAAATGCACGCTCAAACTGTAAATTAAAAATAACATTTTACTTTACATGACTGATTTAAAAAACACACTTCCATTAGATATTTCCAAGAGGCCTGAAAGGTTGAATGAACCCAAAGTAAAACCAGCAGCAGGGGTAGTGAACGTCATAACTTCAGGTCGTTTTAGGGAAATGGCGTTTCCTTCCGAGGTTGCGACAGTGTGACGTAGACTCTAGATTTATTCGGTGTCTTTTTCCAGCGAACAATTTGGGCTGTTGTCGTGTTTGAAAAGACAACTGGAACCTTTGAGGAGGTGGTCGCCGTGCGGTCTGTGACCCCGCAGTCTGCCTGGTGCGCCGCGCGCGCGCGCTCCCTTAACCGGAACTTCCCGTGGTTGTTGATGAGTGCAGCAGAAGCGAACCGGCACACACGACGCCGGGGAAAGAGCCGTAGAAGCAGCGGCCAAACGCCTGCAGAGCCATCAAAGGACTTATCGGTGTTTGTTCCAACACACTGGTCAATAAGGTAATCACGTTGAGGGTTATCTCGCATTCGGTTTCTGGGCCAGTGTCGTCGTTTCGCGGACATTAATGCTAACCTCTGTTAGCTTACGGACTGTGTAGGCTAACCATCCTTTTTCGACCGTCTGACTAAACCCGCTCATGTACCGTGTTGTCCACTTAAGTTTGACTGCGTTCAGTTCCTGGTCTTGAATCGATCCCCCGTTGTCTAGTCTGGGAGAAAATACCCAATCAAACGCGGTTGCTTTGTTATCCGAGACGTGTTCGTTGATGTCGTTGTCAGTGATGTAAGCTAGCATGCACGCTTAGCTGAAGCTGCGCCCAAGGCCTCACATTCTTGGACTGAAAGCGTCATTTTGCTGCATTTTGTGTGCTTGGCGTTGCTACGTCAACTTAACTTTCACATTAAATTCTTCTTCCTTTCTGGTTTTTCTCATTTTGCTTTTCCACGTAAACTGGAATTAGGTCTCTTATCGGATTCAACACCACCGCGGAGATTGGTCGTTCAAGAGAAAGCCCTTCCGCCCGGACACGGAGACGTCACTGTGGAAACCAGACGTGAAGGAAATCGACTGAAGTGATTTCAGCATAAACAAACCAGAAGAAACGCGTGAGGACCAGCAAGGAGGTCTCTATGTGCGTGACAATGGGAGACATCAGTGATCTTGACCGGCAGATAGAACAGCTCAGAAGATGTGAGCTGATTAAGGAAAATGAAGTCAAAGCACTGTGTGCCAAAGCCAGGTGAGAGATCACAATTACACTCATCAAGACTGATTGGTTTGCCTCTACCCCAGGGGTGCCACACCTTTCTGCACTTTTGCTTTTGAGGCAACAAGCTCCAAAAGACTTATTTGAAGTTACATAATAGTAGCGTATATCTTCCAATAGTAGCCGGGGCGTTTATTTTTTTTAAAAATGTCGACAGACACGGCGTTTATTAGAGACCAGCGTCTATTGGGAGACCGGCGTTTATTCAATCACAGACAGCATGATGATAGTTAATGGGTTCATTTTGAGTAAAATTGGATCCAAAAATGCAGAATATAACAGATGAACATTTCAGGATTTATTGAAATGAGAACATTTATTCTGTTCTTATTAGCACTGGCTGTGAACGTCAATCTCCGTATCAAAAATCAGTTTCACTTTCATGCCGATCATTTTCCTGGAGACACGAGCACCTTTTCCTTTGCTCAGTAATCCGTGTTCAAACCAGTTCTTCTCATTTGTTGCTGCTTTCTCTGCTCACCAGGAAACCAGGCTTGCTCCTTTTCTTTCTTTCTGCAGCCTCTTTGCTGTTTAGGATTCACCCCAGAATTGATACATGGAGCTAGCAGCTAATGTTTTTAGCCTGTTAGTTACATGGAGCTAGCAGCTAATATATTTAGCCTGTTAGCTACATGGAGCTAGCAGCTAATATATTTAGCCTGTTAGCTACACGGACCTAGCAGCTAATGTTTTTAGCTGTTAGCTACACGGACCTAGCGGCTAATGTTTTTAGCTGTTAGCTACACGGACCTAGCGGCTAATGTTTTTAGCTGTTAGCTACACGGACCTAGCGGCTAATGTTTTTTGCAGTTAGCTACACGGAGCTAGCAGCTAATGTTTTTAGTCTGTTAGCTACAAGGTTTGATATGAATGACGGTACCGCAATTTATCCTCCCTCAGCTTTCCTTGAAAGCTGTTTTTGGGAAAAATCCTGCCCCTTCAACTGTATCCGACAATCGTTCTTTGTGGTCATCGGTAGGACCAATCAGAAGTGAATGTCCTCACTTCCAACTTGGCTCATAAAGTCTCTCAGTTCCAACAAAAAAAGTGAAAAAGTAAAAAATTGACTAAAACAATGAAGCTCAGAGATGTGACTCTGTCCGGCATCTGTGTCAGTTTTTACACTTTATCTCCCATGATGCATTGTTAAAGTGACAGTGTCTCTTTGCGCTGCAGTGACGCCACTCTGTTAACTGTCGTGAAGCGTCTGTTTTAACAGTTTTAAATCTTAGGGATGAAATCAGAAGTAAACAGTTTAATTCTCCTACAGTATTAACAAAATAAAATCAACATGATTAAGGTGAAGTGTCAACAGATACACTTAAACTAAATTGAAACAATTAATTCACCCTGAAAGAAAAAAAACATGAAGGCTAAAGTTACATTTTTGATTAAGACAAAAGAACAACTGAGAAAAATTCCAACATGTTTACTTTTTTGTGTAGTTACAATTGAAGATGAACACAAATATAATGTTGTCTTTTTTTGTGTAAAATTGATCAAGCTTGTTGTGATCATATAATTGTTCAAAAATTACAGTTGCGCTGAAATGAACGTTACAAATAAAAAAAACACTGGTTAGAGGGAATATAAATATATATATCTTTTTTGTTTGTTACATAAAATTGCGTATTAATAAACTGAAGGGAAAAACGACTACCTGAGCAAACAAACTATCACAACTACACTACATTACAACATTTATGAAAAATAGCTGCATCTTCAGGGTTTTTCTGCCTCAATTATTACAAAAAATGCATGCAAGATGGTGGCGAGACTGAATATCTACACAGACAGGAGTTTCTCCTTTTTTGCATTTTTTGATGCTTGTGTCCTCCGGGATTTTTGTCCAGGAAAAAGTTGGTGAAAAAAAAGGTTTAAAAACACTGATTTAAAACACCTGTTTGATGTCTATGTGACACTGACCTGTCGAGCAGCAGTAAAGAAGGAAAGAACTTCATCATTGTAACAAAGAAAATCATTGTAACAAATGTTCATGACTTTACTTTCAGAGAAATCCTGGTTGAAGAAAGTAATGTGCAGAGAGTAGACTCTCCAGTCACCGTAAGTTCTATTTCTAAGCTTTTGCTAATTAAAAATCTATTCTAAAGTTTGATTGTAAGTACTGACTGTTTTTCTCTTATGTTTTTGCAGGTTTGTGGTGATATACATGGTCAGTTCTATGACCTGAAAGAACTCTTCAGAGTAAGTTTTTTTGCACTGCAGTGTTTTTCAACACTCACAGTTTGGATTGTGTCGTAGTTATGAAGGCAAACCTTTTTCTTTTGCACCATTAACAAATAACGAAGCAACAAAAGATTGTGGGGAGCGTGAATTTGTCGTACAAATTGAGTCCCATGTGAACACAGCATTACAGTTTTGTCCAGTTGGCCTTCTCCCATCATCATTAGAGTTGACTAGAAAAGCTCATTTGATTTAAATAATGGGGGGAGGAGGGCCCTAGCTTTTGCCCTCCTGGTCCTCCATTTATCATGCTTGCCATCTACGATGCACAAAATGTCCTGTTTATGGGGACACACCTGTCTTTAAAAAAAAAAAAAAGTATTTTTAAATAATAAACCACTCATTTCCAGAATAAAACACACCCAATCTGTGGTACAAATGTCTCTGCTGATATGTACGGATCATGGTTCAGCCATGATTCATTGCACCCCCTTTTTTATGGTATATGCTGACAATTTTGTTAACATAGTTGTCTGTGTTTATATCTGGGTGTGTTTGGATGTAAACAGTCTGTTTCTGTGCTGCATTCAGGTGTTCAGGACATACAGAACTCTCTAAAAGTGCTGTAATCAATAGTTTTAATGGAATGTCTGCTGAAGTGTGTGTGTGGTGATGCCAGATCCCAGTCAAAAGCTGCTTTTAAAGCTGCTTTAAGCGGCTGCTGTGTAACCCATTCATTGGTTTTGCTGGCTGAAATCCCTAAAAGTCCAGGCATGCAGTGCAGGGTCAGAGGTCGTGCTGTAAGCAGATGGAAATGATATGCATGCAAAGAAAGAAGCACTACTGGACTCTTTTTCTCTGATAGCTTCAGGACTCATCAGCTGACTGAGTTTGAAGTTCAACTCTGAACCATAATAATGAGTAGTTACTAACTGCTGGGCTGGTCTTTTTCCACGATGGATAGAAGGAAAGTTGTTTTGTTTTTTTGTGCCAGGTTCACGTTTGCTCACAGAAACCAATGTGCTGTGGACTTTCTCAGAGACATTTAAATCGGTATACTTTTTACTGCCAGACATTAAAGCCTATCCTTCAGAATATTATGTTAGACAGATTATTGCAGATTTAGGTACAGATGTGAAGGCAGTATCGTCAGATCACGGTGCCATGGCGTTTGGGGCAACATCACAAAGCATGGTGGATCCCCAGGGGTCCCCAACCACCGGGCTGCAGAGACCGGTTCTGGTCCGTGGATCAATTGGCACCAGGCCGAAATCTGATCGCTGGAGCTGTAAAGTTTAGTCAGGGGGGCAAAATGACTACCTCTGAACGATCTTTTATTTTAAAAAAAATTTAGTTTTGAAGATGACCGGATCCTCTCTGACACATTTCAGTCACTTGAGAGCTAAATGTAGTCCGGTGGTGTGCAACACAAGAAAAGTAGTATGTGGACCGTTTCTTTCCAAATGGGATAAGTGCAGGAACAGAAAAATGGATGAAGAACAGGCTTCTTCTCACTTGGTGTAGCGTTTATCTGATGAAGCAGCAGGATGTGAACATTTTTAACAGAATCCCGACAAAAATGGAGGATAAAGCTGCTGAAATTGGATCCAAAACAGTTGATTTGGAGACAGCGGTGTTGTTAGACCCTGATGCTATGCTAATGAGCTAATGCTAATGATTGACACGCCTCTCCTCATGGGGTGCAGGACAGCAACAACTCATTTGTGATTGAAAGTCAAACACTTCATAGACAGTGTGAAAACATCAAAGACTGATTAGAACTCAATGGAGTTACAGTTTTTATCTTGTTTTAATTGTGTAGTGATTTAATCTGTTTACAATCAATGTAATGTCATTTTCAAAACTAACACCTGTGGTTGTTCTGAGTAAAACTATGTAATACTTTGATTTTTTTATTCTAACGTTTCTCTGTACAAGATGCTCAAGCTAGTGGCAGCTCCCACAGCACCTGCTGCATTGTTCTACAAACAAAACAGAGATATTAAAGTAAAAGAAGATAAAGAAAAGTTTTATTTAAATCAGAAATCAAATTTGCTATGAAAAAACCTAAGATTCTATTTTTTGGCCACATCGCACAGCTCTACTGGGAAGTGGGGGCGTTTAACAGTGGATCAAAAGATGACGGTAGTGGGACTTTTAACAGGGTTCTCTGTGTGGATCACATACATACATAAACGGTTTATTTGTTTTTAACTGGAGTTCTGCTAAAACGTGCTCTTTTTTTTCATTGTTTTTGTAACACTTGTTTAACGTGGAAACCTCTTTGTCATTGCCAGTGAAGTCTCTAGTTTAGTTTCAAGCTTTGATGTTTGATTCCACTGAATCTTAAGCCTGACATTTAACAGGTGGGGGGGGACGTCCCAGAGACCAACTATCTCTTCATGGGTGACTTTGTAGACAGAGGCTTCTACAGTGTGGAGACTTTCCTTCTGCTGCTTGCCCTCAAGGTGAATATGATATTTTAAGTCAATCAGCCTGTTCTGTGCTGCACTTCTTAATGTTTCTGACATAAATTCCTGTATTTTTGTTCCTCAGGTGCGTTATCCAGACAGGATAACCTTGATCCGAGGAAACCACGAGTCCAGGCAGATCACACAGGTCTATGGCTTCTATGACGAGTGTCTCCGCAAGTACGGCTCTGTGACAGTGTGGAGATACTGCACCGAGATATTTGACTACCTGTCACTCTCTGCTATAATCGATGGAAAGGTGAGATGGTTTTTCTCCACGAGGTTTCCTTTAAAATGCTGAACATGAAAAGTTTTCCTTTGGCTTTTGTTTTGATGGGTTTCATTCTGTCTTTCAGATCTTCTGTGTACACGGAGGTCTGTCGCCCTCCATCCAGACACTGGATCAGATCAGAACCATTGACAGAAAACAGGAAGTGCCTCATGATGGGCCCATGTGCGACCTTTTGTGGTCGGACCCTGAAGGTAACTGCGTCAGCCAAAACTGGACTTTGTTTGAGAAGCTGCACGTTTGCCTGATCCTTTTTCTCTGCTCTCAGACACCACCGGGTGGGGAGTCAGTCCCAGAGGGGCTGGATATCTGTTTGGGAGCGACGTGGTGGCTCAGTTCAATGCAGCCAACGACATCCACATGATCTGTCGAGCACACCAGCTGGTCATGGAGGGCTACAAGTGGCACTTCAATGAGACTGTGCTCACCGTGTGGTCCGCGCCCAACTACTGCTACAGGTGACACCATTCCTTTGAAATGATTCGTTGTAATGGTCTCCTGTTGGGACACGCTCACTGAAGGAGCAGCGGCCTTTTCTCATGCTCTGGTTTGGTTTAGGGTTAAGGCCTGTTTAGGTCACAGGTGAGCTGTAAGAATAGCATCTCTTTAGACTCACCATCTGCATAGATCTAAAATAAATAAACAGATCTAGAAAATCTACAGCCTCTGACTAAAAGCCTTCAGTGGGTCTTGTAGCTCTGACCCTCAGTTGTGCGGCAGTCATGTGGTCAGAGTGAATGCAGACTGCTGCCATGTGAGGGATCCATTAGCCGTGCTGGAGCGCACAAGAAAACAGGCCTTTTGGTAACTTGTGAGTCCTGGTAAGAGTGACTTTTGCACACAGAAGTAACGCTCAACTTTAAAATGAGAAACCTTGGGATGAAGCAGGCTTTTAAATGAACAGCTGATCTCTTAGGTTTTGCATTTAACCACAGGATTCAGAGCAAAATAAAAAACTTTTTTGTAGTTAATGTATCTTTTCAAGTAGCAAAGCTTTAAACCATTGCTCCAAATGTAAAATTAATCGTATTTTTCGCACTCTAAGGTGCACTCAGTTTTTTTCAAAAACAACTGTGCCTTATCTGCAGCCCCTTAAACTTGGATTTATTCTGGTTTATTTACTGATGAAGGGATTTTCAGAGGTACCCAGAACTCTATCAAAATGTTTGCTTTATGAATTCCAAATAAAATTGGGTATTATTAATCAGTCTGTTTTTTACGTGGTACCAACAAGCTTGAGCATTAGCGTAGTTACATTAACCACAAAGTTGTTGTGGTTTCAGTCTGTTTTTACACAGTATTAAAGCTGAGTTACAGGTGTTGTGAATACTGTAACGTGTCTAACGTATAGCGCGTCACAAACAAGAATTAGAATTGTTGTGAATGCAGTTGGTAAAGTCTGGACTTATCTTTGACTCTTTTGTCTCGCTTAATGTGCCTTATAGTTCAGTGCCCCTTACATACGACATAACTTTGAAAATGGAGCATTCCTTGACTGTGTGTCTTATAATCCAGTGCGGCCTATAATGCAGAAAATCTGGTATTTTTCTGGACGCCGCCATGCTGCCATTGCTGCTTCAGCTCATGGGTCAGTGGTTTGAGGATCTGGAGTTGTTTAACCTCAGTGTGTCTCCTTGCACTCAGATGTGGAAACGTTGCAGCTATCTTGGAGCTAGATGAGCATCTACAACGAGAGTTCATCATATTTGAAGCAGCACCACAGGAGACCAGAGGCATCCCTTCCAAGAAACCTGTAGCTGATTATTTCCTGTAAAGCGTCAAGCCAGCAGCCATAATGTGTCGCCTTTCTAGTTCCATTTCTCACTGCACCCTCCGCTGCTTTCTGATGGTGGTGTCAGTCTGAACTCAAAGCAGTCAGGAGACCTGCACACTACTGATGGAGCAGCCTGGAGGGGCGTGGCAGCAGAGCCTCCACTGCCGTGGCTTCAGTTGGATGTTCTCCTGTCAGCCGGCCTCCCTGCTCCATCTGTTGTCCGCTGTGTTTTTTTCAGATCATTTCTTTTACTTTCACAACAGTTGGAAAACAGTAAGTTCTTTTTGTGTTAAAAAAATACGCAGCTGTGGAACATTTTTATGATTTTAATGAATTCCTTTAATGCATATGTTGCCTGTATAGTTATTGCTGCCAGATTCCAGTGACACCCCCCCATATCTGTCACATGACTCGCTATTTAACATTCAGAGCGCTGCTGTGAATAAACTTCTGTAGGATGACTCAGCAGGAGGCTCCTTCTCACAAACGTTTCCTCACTTCCTTTTAATCTGTCTGTCGATTTTGATATTGTGAGAATAAAGTTTTGTATCAATGCTGATCCTTTGCTGATTGATTTATTCACATAGTCAACAGGAATGACTGACTTGTGCTACAAGCTTCAGGAAAAACCTGAAGCTCTGTCCATTTCACTGAACCGCTCAGTCTTCCTTCTTGACCTCATGGAAACTCACAACTGGATTGAGGTTTTTCTCATCTTTTTTTTTTTTTAAACTCACTTTTTCAGTCTTCCTGTTCTTCAGTTGTTCAGACATTTTCCTGTCCAGCTCAGCTTCTGTTGGATTTTCATGCAGTTATTTATATGTTTGTGTTCCATAGTAATTTGGGAATAGCAGGTGGTTCTGTGGCGCAGAGCTGCACGGCTCATTTCACCTATGGAGCTGAAATGTTTGGTTTGAGCTTCCTGAACCATCAATGTTTGACATGAGTTTTAGAGTACTGAAGATTTTTCACTCATAATTCTAGTGATTGACAATTTAATTTGCATTTTGATAACATTTTCCAATTTAGAATTCAATGAAAAAATACAACTCACCCTTAGTTTCTCAAATCAAAGTATTAAAACAAAATCAATAGCACCCTATACTGTTGTGGGTTTTCGATAGCATAGTCCAAATGAAAATGCATTTTACACGTTGAATTTAATCGTGCATTTTCAAAACAATTTATTAAAAATAAGGACATTTAAGTTACTCGTTTCATTTATTTGAAACCAACTTAACCCCTTGATGCCTGAAATTATTTCCAGCAATGAAAAAAAATCATTACTGCTTTTGCTTTCATCTACAGTGTCTTGCAAAATTATTCACACCCCTTGAACTTCTCCACATTTTCTCACATTATGACCACAAACATATTTTATTGGAAATTTATGTGAAAGACCAACACAAAGGGACACACACTTGTGAAGTGGAAAGAAAATTATACAAGTTTTTTTTTTTTTTTACAATAAAAAAACTGAAAAGTACAGTGTGCAAAAGTATTCAGCCCCTTTTTCTCTGACTGCATCCAATATCCTTCAGAAGTTGCTTGATGATTGGTGACTGATCAAATGCTGACTTCATGACTTCATAGAGTCCACCTTTGTGTCATTTCATCTCAGTGTACAAATCCAGCTGTTTAGTGACAGTCTCTGTGGTTTGTCAAGAGAATATTGAGGAGAAAACAGCATCATGAAGTGTAAGGAACACACCAGACAGGTCAGGGAGAAAGATGAGGAGAAATTTAAAGCAGAGTTAAAAAGATTTCCCAAACTTTGAACATCCCACAAACCACTCAGCAGCTCCTCCCGGGTGAGATCCTCTCACCCTATTTCTAAAGGAGCGCACAGCCACCTTACAGAGGAAGCTCATTTCGGCCGCTTGTATCCAGGACCTGTTTTTTTCGGTCAAGACCCAGAGCTCGTGACCGAAGGTGAGAATTGGAGCGAAGACTGGTTAGTCTATGCTCCAATACTGTCGATCACCCTCTCTAAATCCACAAAATGCATATGGACAGGATGAGCCAACTCCCACGAACCCTCCAGCACTGTAGAGCTGATCCACTGTTCCACAACCAGGATGGAAACCGCATCGTTGCTCCTGCATCTGAGGTTCGACTATCGGCCGGACTCTCCTCTCCAGTACCCTGGCATAGACTTTCCCCGGTGTGATTCCCCGGTAGTTGGAAAACACGCTCTGGTCCCCTCATTGAGAAGGGGAACCACCACCCTGTCCACCAATCCAATGATACAGTTCCGGACTGCCACCCGATGCTGCAGAGATGTGTTAGCTAAAACACTCCCACAGAATCCAGAGACTTGAGGTACTTGGGGCGGACTTAATCTACTCCTGCTGCCTTGCCACCAAGGAGCTTGTTGACTAGCTCAGTGACTTCAAATCAGGTAATGGGCAGCCCCACCATCAAGTCCTCAGCCTCTGCTTCCTCAAGAGAAGGCGTGTCACCAGGATTGAGGAGATCCTGGGATTCCTTCCACTGCCCGACAATGTCCCCAGTTGAAGTCAGAAGCTCCCCACCTGCACTTGAAAACGCTGTTTACAGAAAACTGCTACCCCCTCCTGAAGCGCCGGACGGTTTGCTTCGAGGCCAACCGATAGTCCTTCTCCATGGCCTCCCCAAACTCCTGCCACAACAGAGTTTCTGCCCCCACAACAACCTGGCCCGCAGCTCGCTTAGACTGCGGATACCTGTCAGCTGCTTCTGGAGTCCCACAAGTCAGCCACACCTGATAGGACTCCTTCTTCAGCTTGACGGCATCCCTTACTTCTGGTGTCCACCACCAGGTTTGGGGATTGTCGCCACAACAGGTACCAGAGACCTTGCGACCACAGCTCCAAACAGCAGCAGAGACAATGGAGGTGGAGAACATGGTCCATTCAGACTCAATGTCACCAGCCTCCCTCGATACCTGTCTGAAGCTCTCCTGGATGTGGGAGTTAAAGTCACTTCCCTGACAGAGGGACAGACGTTCCCAGCAGACCCTCACAGTACGTTTGGTTCTGCCGTCTTTCCGGCCTCCTTCCAATGAATCCAACTTACCACCAAGTAGTGATCAGTGGACAGCTCTGCCCCTCTCTTTACCAAGATGCACAACCGAAGGTCGCCTGAAGCGACTACAAAGTCGATCATCGATCTCCTGCCGAGGGTGTCCTGATGCCACGTGTATTGATGGACACCCTTGTGCTCAAACATGGCGTTTGTTTTGGACAAACTATGACAAGCACAGAAGTCCAACAACAAAATACCACTCAGGTTTGAATCAGGAAAGCCGTTCTTATCAATCACGCCCCTCCAGGTGCTACTGTCGTTGCCGACGTTGGCATTTAAGTCCCCCAGGAGGACAATGGAGTCCCCATTGGGGCGCTTTCCAGTATCCCTTCAAATGACACCAAGAAAGACAGGTCCTCTGAACTTCTGTTTGGCCCAAAAGCCGAAACCACAGTCAGAAACCTGTCCCCCACCTATAGGCGAAGGGACACGACTCTCTCATGCACCAGGGTGAACTCCAACACTTGGCGACTGAGCTCGGGTTCACCAGTAAGCCCACACCAGCCCGCCGTCTCTCACCATGTGCAACTCTAGAATGGTAGAGAGTACAACCCCTCTTAAGGGACTGAGTTTCAGAGCCCGACTATGCGTAGAGGTGAGCCCAACTATATCTAGCCGGTACCTCTTGACCTCCTGCACAAGCTCAGGCTCCTACATTCCCTGAAAGGTGACGTTGAAGATCCAATCATCACAGGTGTATCAAGATGGCACCAGTGTGTGCGGCCGGCCGTCTGTTCCTGCCCAGTGTTTTAATGTTTATGCTTTTATTGATAAGTGTGACACAAAACTCCACCTGCCTGCTGGTGTATGATTGAAAATCACTATTGCTTCTTAAGCAAAAGTCTTAACTCTCAACATTTCCGTGATCAAAAACCCCTACCCCCTTTTTTTAGAGGGAGTTCCTGTGTTCCTCTTTCCTACGTTTGCTCTCATGAAATGGTAAAATTATCCGCATAAAAGCCCATCTGAGACATTTTATCAAACATTCCAATTCGGAATTCCAAGAGTTTAAATGTCTCTGTCCTTCCTATCACTCTGTCGAGCCTGTAGTCAGCTGGCTGACTCCTGTCATTGGGTTTGACTAGCTGTCAGAAAAAACACAACTGAAACAGCTCTTTTAAAAAATTCTATTGATGTGCTCATGGCAGCAGATTTCTCTGTTTACTGCTATCATTCTTTTAGACCTAAAATCTGCATTTGATGCTGTAAACATGGCATTACGATTGAGCGTCTTTACAATGACTATGGTTTATCTGGGTCAGTCCTAAGCTGATTTGTCTCCTATATTTGTGAAAGATCATATAAGGTCACTGTTGACTCATTGTCTGTCCTCAGAAACAAAAACCCTGTCTACTGGTGATCCCCAAGGTTCTCTTCTGGGACCCATTCTACTTATTCCCTATATGATCCCACTTGGGAGACTCATCAGCAAATGCTCCCACATCATGGGCTTTCAGCAATATGCTGGTGACATTCAGCTCTTTTGTCCTTTAATGGAAATAATTACAAAAATCTTTCTTTTCTACTGGACTGTTTGGCCAGCATCAAAGTGTGGTTACAGGACAAGCATTTACTTTTAAACCCTAATAAGACAGAGACATTAATTTTTGCTCCTGATGACAAAATACCCACCATCAAAAAACACCTTGGTTCACTGATGCTCAATGCTCACTCGAACAGTTAAAAACTGTTTTTATCACCTGAGGAATGTGGCAAAACTGAAGACAGTTTTATCCTGAGTATTTCTTGATTCAAATGTGATAGATCAGGAGCAGATAAAAAGCAGCGGTAGAAAAAGCCCAGGTAAATGACGCAGCAACTGAAATGGCAAACCTAAGTCTCCCTTCTCCACTCCAATTCTAAATCCTCCACTTGCAGATGAATAGATCCGTGTACGTCTTTGTTTTCCTCATCTGAGCTGGAACCTGGATCAAAACTGTATAACTGATAGCTCAAATATTGCTCACCATTTTTGCGGCTAATCTTAGGTTGGGGTTGTGATGGGAAAAGGGTTGATGGGAAATAAGCGCAGGCTTACTCGCACCAACAGTCCTGCCCACAACTCAGAAGTGAATTTCTAACAAACTCCTGCCGCTTTGCAGGAACACTCTCTTAAAAATTGACTAATCATAGTTAAAAGTCCCCTGGGAACGCTCTTACCATAGAAAAATCTGTGGTTTAAGTTGGACTGTCAATGTTTTGTAACCCCTGATTCTAGAACCTTCCACCATCATTCTAGACTCTTTTATAAACAAAGAAGGTTGTGGACATATTCGGGATGGAGGGAAGGTTTTGTCGATCAGATCAGATCAGATCAGCTGGATCCCGGTTAGAAGGCCGGAAGTGGCCCACATCTGACCTCTGACCTCCCAGCCTCCAGCCAGCAGCTGCTTACACTCGGCCCGCATGCGTGTCAGGACATAACTGCGGTCCATTCAACAGTCCGGGACGGGTTAGGCCCACATGTGCAGGGAGGGGCTCGGTGTCCGTGTCCACAGGTGTGCTCGGCCTCACCTGCTTCACCTGCTTCACCTGCCGGCTCGGGTCTCCGCCTGGGGGCAGTCGTCTCGTCGTTCCGACCAAAACTCCGGGAGTCCTCGCGCTGGTTTGCCTGGCGGCGGCAGTCCCGCCCCGGATCGGGCTAAACGTGACAGCAGACCGGTTTCCAGGCCAGTTTTTCCGGCTCCGCAGAGCTGGTTCCTCCTCCTGCTACCAGGCGGCCCAGAGCCGGCGGAGCGACGCGGAGCAGAGGCGCGAGGACGGCATCAGCCAGTCGGTGTCCGGGATCAGCGGGTGGGTAACCGACCGACCGGCGCGCTCCGGGTTCTGCGTGTTTGTTCACGTGCGGCTGTGGTCAGCGTCTCTCGGGATAAACGCCAGCCGCGGTTCGATTCCGTCTCTTCCACCAGGTGTGCGCGTCTCCTCTGATTCCTGCAGACTTTTCCCGACATTCCGACGGGAGGTCCGTGTTCCCAGATTATTCCGGGCTGCTGGGTGTTGGCACACCGGAACAATGTCGTGGTGTGCCGATCCAGCAGCCCTCAGTCCGGGCCCGCCGCGCGCTCCGGCCTCAGGGACAGCTCCGCTTCCTGGTTCCGAGGGCATGCCAGTGGGGTTGATGCTGGTCATGTCAGGAGGCTGTGCCTTAGTGTTTGCTGTTTCCACGTGGAGGTAAATCCCGGGCTTGTGTGTTCCAGGTGAGAAGATGGAGAGCCACAGCCAGATGGTGGCGCGGTTACGCGCGGCGTTTCGCTCCGGTGTGACCGTGCCAGAGGAGTTCCGCAGAACACAGCTGACCAGCCTCATGAACATGATCAAAGACAACGAGGACCACATCGCCAAGGTGCTGCACCTGGACCTCGCAAAGGTGCACGACTCTTTTCACAGACACTCCACCAGCCAGCAGTGCAACATCCCAGCTCAGCCTGAGGCCTCGGGGCCGCAGTGGGTTGACCTCTGAGTTTGAGCATTCACTCATGGATTTGTTGTTTTGTGACCACAACTGAAGCTGTTTCTGCCTTCTTGTTTGCTTTCATGCTGAAAGTCTCTTTTCTTTTCTTTTCTTTTTTTTTTTTTTTGCACATCAGCCCAAATTCGAGGCCTTCCTGTCTGAGATTGAGATTGTGCTCAACGAGCTGCACTACGCCATCTCCAACCTGGCGCGCTGGATGCAGCCGGAATACGTGTCCAAAAGCCTGGTAGGTCCTACAGGTTCTGTTCTGGAAGCACTGACTGCTCACTGTGGAAGTCTGCTGAGACCACTGACTGTATCTGAGGACTGGACTGAGTGAGTGTGACATCACTTCTGACTCCAACCCAATAAGTCAATTCAGTCACCATTTTTTCACAATATGGACACCACCATGGTGGAACCAGACAACGTCGGTAAGCAGTCTGACGGTCTGACGTTCACCTTGCCCTCAGGAAGACGCGTTCAAGTGACCCCTTTTATGGGAAAGTCTATGTAAATGTGAGTTTTGGGGTTCCGTGATGAAAACTCTTGCATTCACGCATAGCTGCGCACTTTTTAAAGACCATTTTTGGGATCCACGTACAAAATGCGTGGACATTAAATGCACAAACTTTGACCAATCGGAATTTGGCGGTAATGTATGGAGAGCTTTTTCATTCACAGTAGCGTCAGCCGTTTGAGAATTGATCATGGAGGAGAAATGAAAAATTGCAGTTTGCAGTCTTTCATATATCAAAACTGAGCTGTGAAAGAAAAATCCTGGAGCAAGATTCACCAGTTTGGCATGGCTTTAACATTTTATACCACGCCTCTTCCAACTGTAGGTGGTGGTTACACAGTCAGTGGCTTAGACTTAGCAAACGGCTGTCAGACACCCATGTCTGAGCTCTTCTGGCTAAAGATGACGTTCATGTCGCACCCTACAAGTTGTAACAGTCAGATGGAATCAGAGGCGTTGTCTTTGCTTTTACAAGAGAAGATAGACGTGGATTTTCAGACAGTCTCTCTGTTACCTCTCAGGCCACGAAGCTTGACGACTGTTTTATTCGGAGGGAACCTCTCGGAGTGGTGCTGATCATCGGGCCGTGGAATTACCCGCTGCAGCTCCTCATCTTGCCCCTGATTTCCGCCATCGCTGCAGGTATCTGTGCTTTTGCGCCTGGAATGATCCTGAAGTCCATGTTTGTGACGGAGGGACAGTGGGAAACCACATGGAGCCTTTTTCAAACTGATCTGACTCAATGTTCTGCAGAGACGGCACCAGCAGCCAAAGTTTCCATGTTGCATTAATCATTCAGGTCAGAATGTGGGAAACCTGTCCATCAGACCAGTGAGTTAGTTTAGTTACCAACTTTGAATAAATCCATATCAGATGCAAATCTGGCAGGTCAGATTATTTTTGTAAAGATAAAAGGTCTTTTTTTGACCTGTTGCTTCTCAGAACCCCTTTAAAGGAGAAAAACGGTTATGATGACCCGCAGGCCTCATCTGAGGCCAGAGCTGGAGGTTCCTGACTGCTGTGGAGGAGCTGCCTGAGAAACCAGAGCAGGAGGCGGCTTGATTTGAGAAGTTCTGGAACGATAGTTGTCACATGTGCTGGTGGGCTGATCATTTCTGCTCCCACAAAAACAGGAGCCTCATTTCTAAAACTGTGGATTTCAGCCTAATACATGTGTCCACACATCCCAACATGTGTGGACACGGGAACATTTTCAGAGCAGTCAGCTCTGATGTGACTTTAAGGGCCCCGCAGTGGCCCTTAACAGTAAATCACACCAACAAATCAATCAACACAAAAACTCTAAAATTATGGCAAGCAGGAATCCTAAAAAACAAGATAACAATTTAGAAATCCAAACAGTATTCCAGAAACCACAGCTTCAAAAAACCTGAAAACTAAAGTCATTTTCAGAATTCCAATCAAAATGTTACAACCTAAATAAGAAAGCAGAAACATTTGGTACTATGGGACATTGCTGATGGCGTCTGAGTTTCAGGGAAGAGTGAAAGCAGGATGTTCTGTGGTAAAGCCGACTGAGCGATCACTCAACTTTTGCACTCTTGCCAGAAGCTTAAAGAATATCTTGTGTCAGAGGATGCCAAATGAAAAAGTCAACAAACATCATCCTCCAATCACTGATATCCCATAGTTCCTCATTTTTCCAGTTTTTCTTTGTTTCATTTTGATTTCTGGAAGTTTACTTTTGTTTTCTAAGATTGTTCCTTTTTATTTTGTTTCATTTTGACATTTTGGCCTCTGGATCATATTTTACATTTTTGAACTCTCCTGTTGTTTTGGAGTATTTGTTTAGCGTATTTGTTTGTCGTTGGGACCTTGAGTATGTTTTTGTGTTGAGTGATTTGCTGGTGTGATTTGTACTTCAGGGCCACCGTACCCTCCCTCCTATGAAAAGGTGCAGGCATGAATGAGAAGTGGAGACATTCAGAAGCATCTTTGATTCTGTAATCTGCGTTCATTTGATGATCAAACCAGGTTGTCAGCAGAATAATGATCCAGCAACAGGACTGAACCAAAGTGTTTGAATGGTTCCTGACTCAGACGGGTCGGACCTTCAGTCCCCGATCCGTATAACAGGAAACAGGTGGTGGATTACAAGCTGCTGCACTTCTTAAGAACAATGGTTCTGCATTGTGACTTCTACCACAGTCAGCATGCCATTGTTGCTGTCAGGTTGCCTCATCCTGAGAACTGCTGAAGAGCAGGCACGTTTATTGTCTGCTGAGCCTCGGAGCAGAAAGACGGTGTGTTTCAGAGGTGCGCAGCAGCGGCTGCGTGGGTCCGTCCTCAAGCCTCCATGCAGCTGTCTGCCCTTTCCTGATCGGCGGGTCTGACGGGCTTCACACCACGTGTGCACGTGAAGCTCGAAGCCTCCGTCAGACGGAAACTGGTGTGACGTGCTGCACAAACGACAAAGGCAGCTGATGCTGTTGACGGGTTTGCTCCTGAGGACGGGATCAGAGCCAGGCTTTAGGCCTCCACAGGTCAACAAAGATCTCTGTAAATGTTGCTGACAGCTGCTGTCTCTGCTCAGGAAACTGCGTGGTCATCAAGCCCTCAGAGGTCAGCGGCGCCACTGAAAGTCTGGTGGCAGAGCTCATCCCTAAGTACCTGTCTCAGGTGAGGCAGCAGAAGAAGCAGACTGTAGCTCCTCTGTGGAACGTGAAGATCATCTAGTCCTTGTAGTTCAGTGGCTTTTCTGCTATAAAAAGTGTCGATCCGTGACCAGGAGCACTGATGGCTGCGGTTTGATCCCACAGGACTGTTACACAGTCACTCGTGGTGGAGCTGAGGAGACCAAGGCACTGCTGGAGAATCGATTTGACCACATCTTCTACACAGGTGAGTCATCACTCTGACAGGACTGCATTAGAGCAGCGCTGAAGGCCTTCACAACTGGACCAGACCGCTGTGAGGAGCTTTAGAACAGGACGGGGGAGGCAGTTCTGGAGTGTCCCGGACAGGACCGAGGGTTCTTCTCTATGACTCCTGAGAATCAGTTGGTTTTAGACGGAGCGGATTTGGAGGTGGCGTGGTCCGCTCTCATTGTGTTAGCGTTGTTAGTGGTCTGAGCCTTGCTGCAGGACACATGCTCCTCTGATCTGTCACTAACATGCTGGTGCTTCTGCCCTGCAGGCTCCCAGGCCGTGGCCAGAAGCATTGTGCAGATGGCCTCCATCCATTTGACCCCTGTGACATTGGAGCTGGGCGGCAAGTGTCCCTGCCTCATATATGGGAAGATAAACATTGTGGCTGCCGCTCGCCGCCTGGTGTGGGCCAAATACTTTAATGTTGGCCAAAGCTGTGTGGCTCCAGACTATGTGCTTTGCACAAAGGCCATCCGAGACGCTCTGGTACCAGCTCTGCGCACTGTTCTGGAGGACTTCTATGGGAAGGAGCCTCAGGAGAGTCCAGACTTGTCGCGCATTGTGTCAGCCCGACACTGGACCCGCCTCATGGAGCTGCTCAAGAAGACCTCTGGGAAGGTGGTTGTGGGAGGAGAAGAAAACCAGGAGGACAAGTACATAGGTGGGTGTAAAGTGAAGCAGTGAACGCTGAAGCAGACGCCGCGGTCCTGCAGGCGTTTACACCGACGTCTCACCTGTCGGCTCTGAAAGACAAAAACAATCTGAAAGTCTTAATGATCCGATCACAAACAATTAGCTTTGATTCCATGTTATTAAAGCAGTGGATTCAAATGTCTTTAACACAGACTGAATGTATGAAGAACAGAGCTGCGTTTACATGGACACCAGTAATAAACGCCTGATCAGAATAAAAAGACGTCAGGTAAACATGCCGTTTGGAATAATCTGGTCCGATTAAATTCATTCGGATCCAAAATTCCTTTTGATCGTAATAGGTGGGCTATGCCGATTGTTGATGCGCTCGTTTTTCATGTAAACATTTTATTCTGATTGTTAGTCATTACTCCGCTGGCTTTTCCGCTGTGCAAAGACGGTGTGGCGCTCCAGAGGAGACTTTGGAGCTCGAGCAGAACCGGCCGGCTGCTTTGCTTCATGTCTGTGAGCAGGAGGTTACGGTGTGTGCTTCTGACCGCAGTCCGTCCGGCTGCTCTGTGTGAGTGAGCTGCCAGGCTCAGAAGAGCCGTGTCTCCGAGCGGCTTCAGGGTGGCGTGTGAGCTGGCAGAGGCGGCTTTTGAATGCGGAAATGCCGAGAAAAAGTGCAAACAATCGTGAATTCGTGCTTCCATTCGTGTCCAGAGACAATAAAGGCTGATGTGATTCCCACATATGTACGCGTGGCTGAGGTGCACTTTGCTGCATTGCCCACATGGATCTGAAGTGCATCCCAGGCTAAATGTTGTTGGTAGGCATCAGTAGCGCACCGTCGGGCCTTCAAAAATTATCTGAAAAGAAGTATCAAAATTACAGAGAAATAATTTTTTAAACATGTATTTTAGATCATTTGAACGGATCTGTCAGCTTCTCTCACAGAATACAGAACATATAGACAAGTGCATCCAAAACAAAGCCATGACTATAGCAATAATAGATGAACACAGAGTGAGTTACAGCAGGAAAGATGTGAGTAAAGGAAGTAAAAAAAAAACATGGGTTATTTATTAAACCAAAGTAAAACTAGTCATCAAGTAGGAAAGCACAAAGTCCAACTGTTTGGGGTTACACCCCCCTTTGATGGTGTTAGAAAACGGATGGAGTTCAGTCAGATACCAAAAAATTTGGAGAATTTTTTTCTAATTCTGCATTTCTAGAAATAAAATTTGGTTTGAAAAATCAGCAACTTGACAATATTTTCTCTCAATATCTAAAAATCTGGCTATGCACATATTTGTTAGGTAAATATTGTGTAAGAGTTTTGAATGTATGTGTTTGACTTTATTATGATGCCGTATTTTTCAGGTAGTAACCACGACTTATTCCAATGAACATTTCCAAATATATTATTCCAATAAAGTACTGTACACTCTCGGTAAGGTGTTCCTTTTTTCACAGAACGTGTTATGGATATGTTTATTATTGCATTTTTATTTATGATATCTATTCCATTAATTGTCAAAGGATAGCTTGATAATACAGATGAGAGGTCAGAGATGAAGTAAACCTGAAGGGACGGCTTCATAACACCATTCAGTTCTCTGTTTGGAACAGGGAAAGTTAGGGAATAGAAATCATTCCTTTTTCTATCCAATTTGCTTTAAATATCGACTTGTTCTTAATGGTCAAATCTTTGTTGTTCCAAATTATGGTTTTATGTGGAGGAAAGTTATGAGAATAACATCACGTCCAAGCTAGTAAAGCTTGCTGACAGAAGTTAGAAAGTTTAAAAGGATCTTCTTGATGTCATAGTTACATTTCTACAGAAGTCCACCAATTTTCTTAAAAATATTATTGGGAATGAAGTACCAAATTGAATCTGGGAATTTAAGATGATTCTTAATCCAATTCATTTTAAATGTAAAATTTAGATCTGAGAAATTCCTCCATTGCTGAAGGGTGCATAAAGAATCCTTTCTGGAGGTAGTGGCGTTTATTCTTCCATACAGAATGAATTATCAGCTTCTTTATATCTTTGGAGGTTGAGTGTGAAACCCATCCAGATAAGGCAGGATAAACGACTCTGGATATTCTTCAGCTTTAGTCAAGATGATCCTTCCAAGAACTGAAAGGTCACGCTGAAGCCACATATTCATAATCTCTTGCATTTTTTAATTCTAAAAGTGAAGTTTAGTTTTTCTCTAGAAGATGCATCTTTGGTAGAATTTGAGTTAGAGTCTGTAGATTCACGAAGGCTTATGACGACATAATCGCCTCTGATTGGGCAGTCAGAGATCACCTTACCAAAAGCTAACTTCTTCTGTACTTTGTTTCAGCCTGTAGGCAGTAGCTGTACGTGATGGTGTGAACGCTTGAATGTGTGAACGCTTGAATGTGTGAACGCTTGAATGTGTGAACGCTTGAATGTGTGAACGCTTGAATGTGTGAACATTTGATAGTGTGAACGTTTGAATGTGTGAACGTTTGAATGTGTGAACGCTTGAATGTGTGAACGTTTGAAAGTGTGAACGCTTGATAGTGTGAACGCTTGATAGTGGGAACGCTTGATAGTGGGAACGCTTGATAGTG
>BSAI01000125.1:292377-302473 GCA_036245035.1 Adrianichthys oophorus
CCAGCAAACATGTGGAAGAAGGTGTTCTGGTCACATGAGACCAAAATGGAACTTTTTCATCACTCTGAACACACCATACCCACTGTCAAACACGGTGGTGGCGGCATCATGCTCTGGGGCTGCTTCTCTTCAGCAGCAACAGGGAATCAGGTTAGAGTTGATGGGAAGATGATGGAGCCAAATCCAGAGCAATATTGGAGGAAAACCTGTTGAAGTCTGAACAACACTTGAGACTGGGGCGGAGATTCACCTTCCAGTGAAGGTGACAACCACCCTAAACAGGACAACCACCCTAAACATAAAGCCAAAGCTACAATGGAATCGTCAAAATGAAACGGATTCATGTGTTGGAATGGTCCAAAGTCCAGACCTAAATCCAATCCAGAATCTGTGGAGAGATCTGAAAACTGCTGTTCACGAACACTCTCCATCTAATCTGACTCAGATTGAACTGTTTTGTAAGGAAGAATGGACAAAGATTTCAGTCTGTAGATGTACAAAGCTGGTAGAGACAAACCCCAAAAGACTTGCAGCTGGAATTACAGCAAAACGGGGTTCCACTAAGTATTGACTCAGGGGGCTGAATACTTTTACACACTGAACTTTAAAGTTTTTAATTTGTAAAAAAAAATTGAACTCCTGTGTCATTTTCTTTCCACTTCACACGTGTGTGTCACTTTGTTTTGTTTTTTTACATGAAATCCCAATAAAATATATTTATGTTTGTGGTCATAATGTGAGAAAATGTGGAAAAGTTCAAAGGGTGTGAATACTTTTGCAAGCCACTGTAAACACCGGCCTCTAAAAAATTATGGGCCGGCTGCAAAATTTTTGAAATAATTAGCGGGGCTACTACTGGACGACATGCAGTATTCTGCATATAAAATGAAAGTTTTTTGCAGATCACCGCTAGCTCCACAGAGAACGTGTGTTAGCCTAGGGGCAGTGCTGGCAGCCCAGACGCTTCCTGGAAGGGGCTGTTCCCTACTTTGTGAAGTCACAATGTGAGAATCCGCTCTTTTTTATTGACTGGGAGGACAGAGTACAGGAGTGGGACAGATTTTGAACTGGACAGGAATGGCAGTGGGAATCATACTACCAGGAGCGGGATGGGACAGAATCTTTTTTTTCTTTTTAACTCTGGCCCAGGAGTGGGATAGGACTGGATTACTCTCTGAGGGAGTGGGACTGGACAGGAGTGAAACTCCACTCCCCTGTCATCCTCTAGTCTGCGTCTGTGAGTCAGGTTACCTGGACTGTTGATGTACATGTGGATGGGCTTGTTGTTGCTCTCAGACTGCAGGAACAGCAGCTGGGCGATCACCAGGCTGGCGACAGAGTCATCAATCTGCGCAGATGAACAGATCAAGGTGTGGCAGCAGGCTTTGCAGAGCCTGGTCTGAAAAGGTACTGATGTGTTTGAATTCTCACAGGCCCCATGACACAGATGATTCTCTCCCTCAGGAGGCGAGAGTAGATATCGTAAGCTCTTTCCCCCCTCCCCTGACGAACAGAAGACAAAGAATTGATTGATTGAGGTTCTGGAAAGCTCGTCTGATGCTCTTTTTCTGAGTGCAAATGAAACTTAATGGACATGCAGAAAAAACAAAGATGAGTTTTTGAGCTGATCGCAAAAATGGGCCCACATCAAATACAATAAAACAGAGACAGTGGTGATCCAGCCAGCAGTTACATTTCTTTGATTTACTTTAAGTGTATAAAAGCAGAAGAAGGCAAGTGGCAGCAGAGGACAGCATCACAAAAAGAGAAGTCTCACCGTCTGCTCGACAACGATGGGTATGAGAGGACTCCTCCACACAGGACTGTGCTGGATGCATCTGCAGTGCTTCAGTGTCAGACCCCCAAAATTCAACACTCTCTGAAAAATACAGAAATAGTAGATACCAAAGAGATGGAGACCTGTGTCTGCTGAATCTGTGAAAGCAGGCAGCCTGAAGAACTGAAAGCAGGTTGAGAGCAATGCTTCATGCAGCAGCTCTCCCACGATCCCTGTGACCCCAGACCGGGTCACGGGGTGACACCCTAAGCAAAGATGCCCAGACTTCCCTCTCCCCGGCCACTTCCTCCAGAGACACTCCACCTCGAGACATTCCCAGGCCAGCCGAGAGACGTTGCCTTGTCAGCGTGTCCTGAGGCCTCCGTCCAGTGCGACACCTAACAGAACACCTAACCAGGGAGGCGTCTAGGAGGCATCCAGACCAGATGCCTGAACCACCTCAGCTTGCTCCTCTGGGTGTGGATCCTGCAGACTGCATGCTGTGAGCTCCTGTGAAGGACCTATGCAGACCTCTATTCACACTTCATGATGAGAAGACGAGTCGTTTGCACAGAAATAGGATTATTATTTCTTATATTGTCAAACAATCAGCTGAACTTTATAACCTGACATCCTTTGTGACAAACTAAAAACCACAGCTCTCCAACATAATGACAGCGCTTTTCCATCTTTGAATGTGTAAAGCTGATGATGGTTGAAAACAGCAGGGGCCAGTTGCATCAAAGCCAAGCACATTTTCTCTTTATTACAGTGTGATACCTACATGCTCAAGTAAGACCACTGTAAGAATGTAAACATGAAACAAAACAGTTTCATTCTCAACTTTTTACATCCACACAGACTGTGAGAAATCAAAGCCCCTTTAAAGTCAATGTAAACACATTCCATTTGATGTTTGCACTGATCTAACTCCTTACAGTAATCAGACGTTGTAAACAGTGATGGCTGACAGTTACACTGTCGTCTGTGGTCACTTTGAGCTTCATATTTAGTTACAAATCAACCACGTTGCCCCCTATTTAATTATCTTCAAAGCACGAGGTTTTGTTACATCCACCCGTCTTCACGTTTAAACGCACGGAGCCTCTTAGAAAAATGAAAAAGACTCATTTTTAACTCAACTTTAAACAGTTACACAAGCTAGCTTGCAGTAGACAGCGGTGAGCGCGAACTCCTTCCGCGCGCTCACCCTGCTTTCTAGTGCATCTCTGTGCGCGTGAACCAAGTAGCCCATATTCTCACCTGTAACAACATTTTTCTCCTTTTTAACACTTCGGTTTTATGTCCCTATGCGTGACCCCTCTTAAACCGGAAGTAATTCCCACCTGAGCTGTGACGTAACCTTTTTTTTATTATCTTTATTGACAACTAAAGTTGACTCACCACCAGCCTTTAGAACGATTTATTTCCCCAAGATCACTGACTTTGAGATCAGTATCAGTGTTGCCAGATAGAGTCACGGTTTTCCAGCCCAAAAGTCATCTAAAAACCGCCAGGTCCCAGATAAAACCACCCAAAAAGTTAATCGGTGATTAATTCCATATATTAGCAGTAATTAATATTCAATCATTCATTACGTTTTGATTGAAACTTCAACTTTGAGACACTGTTAATAATATTACATTCACCATTTTTACAACTAGTCAAACAAAATTACAGACTTCTAATAAACTCCATCAACAAACAGGAGATAAAATGTGAGCTCAGGGTAACTTCAGATAATCACCCACCCTTCCCCTCAAACATTAAGAACAATAAAAAAAAAAATAAAAGAAGGAGATGGAAAAGGGAAAAAACACACAATTTTCAAATACAAGGGTCTCTGGAGTAACTTATTATCATGAACAAAAGTGGAAAGTTCTTTTATTTTTACTTTTTATGAATTTAAGTGAGCTATAAAAGCCTAAAAGCAAATTTCCTTGTGAAACGTAAAGAGTAATTGGGTTTGTTCTTGTGAAAATAACTTTTTTATTACATGTAGCCTAAAAGCATTAAAGGGGCCTTACCATGATTTTCTTAAGCCTTTCAGAGAAAACTATATCCATAGGTATGATCATATATGACCTTTGGAACACAAGAAATCCACATTATTTATGAGTTGCTACTTTTGTGGACTCTTTTCATACCCAGAAGTAAAACAGCTCGATCTGTGAGGCACCGCCCTTTGCTACTTGTTGGTCCTGCCCATTTCATGACGTCATCTTAGAGCCGCCATGAACCATCACCTTAACGTGGTGGAGGGGTTTGAGTGCTCGAGTGATCCCAGGAGCTATGCTGTCTGGGGCATTTGCTCCTGGTAGGGTCTCCCATGGCAGACAGGTCCTGGGTGACAAGCCAGACAAAGAGCGGTTCACAAACCCCTCCATGAGAAAATCTATCAAAGATCCAGTGACGTCGCCTGGATTGGTGTTACCGAGGTCTCACCCTGGAGCTGGAGCCAGGTTGTGGTTTGGGCACGCAGACGAGCGCCTTGTGGCCGGGACTCCTCCCACGGGCCCCGGTCAGGTAAAACCCGAAGGATTGACGTGGGATCATTCCCCACTGGGCCCACCACCTGCAGGAGAGCTCAGAAGGGGCCGGTGCAATGTGGTTTGAGTAGCAGTAAAAGGCAAGTGCCTCGGCAGCCCAAACCCCAGTCATGGAACTTGGCTTTTGGGACATGGAACCGTCACCTCTCTCGGAGGGAAGGAGGCTGAGCTTGCGCGAAAGGTTGAGAGGTACCGGCTAGATATAGTTGGGCTCACCTCTATGCTCAGTCTGGGCTCGCAATGACCAGGACGAAAAGCGCACTGTTGTTCCTGGATCTGAGGTTTGAAGGTCGGCCGGACTCTCCTCTCCAGTACCCTGGCATAGATTTTCCCAGGGAGGCTGAGGAGTGGGATTCCCTGGTAGTTGGAACACACCCTCTGGTCCCCCTTCTTGAAAAGGGGAACCACCACCCCTGTCTGTCCCGACTGCCACGCGATGCTAGAGACGTGTTAACCAAGACTTTCCCACAGCATCCAGAGACTTAAGGTACTCAGGGCGGACCTCGTCCACTCCCGGTGCCTTGCCACCAAGGAGCTTGTTGACTACCTCAGTGACTTCAGCTTGGGTAATGGACAGCCCCACCCCAAGGCTCTCAGCCTCTGCTTCCTCAAGAGAAGGCATCTCAGCAGGATTGAGGAGATCTTCGAAGTATTCCTTCCACCGCCCGACAGTGTCCCCAGTCGAAGTCAGCAGCTCCCCACCTGTACTTAAAACCGTGCCTGTAGAAAACTTCTACCCCCTCCTGAGGCGCCGGACGGTTTGCCAGAACCTCTTTGAGGTCAACCGATAGTCCTTCTCCATGGCCTCACCAAACTCCTGCCACAACTGAATTTTTGCCTCCACTACAGCCTGAGCTGCAGCTCGCTTAGAATGCCGATACCTGTCAGCTGCCTCTGGAGTCCCACAAGCTAGCCAGACCCGATAGGACTCCTTCTTTAGCTTGACGACATCCCTTACTTCCGGTGTCCACCAAAGGGTTTGGGGGTTGCTGCCATAACAGGCAGGTTAAGATGCCATTCTCTAGATCTCTTACTGGTGGGTTTCAAAATCAAATGGCTTAAAAGGAACATCTAGCGACCACAGGCACCTTGCGACCACAGCTCCAAACAGCAGTAGAGACAATAAAGGTGGAGAACATGGTCCACTCAGACTCAATGTTACCAGCCTCCCTCGGTACCTGTTTGAAGCTCTCCCAGATGTGGGAGCTAAAGACTTCCCTGATGGATGGCTCAGCCAGACGTTCCCAGCAGACTCTTACAGTATGTTTAGGTGTGCCAAGTCTTTATGGCCTCCTTCTTCTCCAACGAATCCAACTCACCACCAGGTAGTGATCAGTGGATAGCCCTGCCCCTCTCTTTACCCAAGAGTCCAAGACACACGGCCGAAGGTCGCCTGAAACAACTATAAAGACGATTATTGATATCCTGCCGAGGGTGTCCTGATGCCATGTGTATTGATGGACAGCCTTGTGCTCAAACATGGTCTTTGTTATGGACAGGCTATGACAAGCACAGAACACCAAGAACAAAACGCAGCTTGGGTTCACATCAGGGAGGCCTTTCCTACCAATCACGCCCCTCCAGGGCAAAGTCCCCTAAGATGACAATAGAGTCTCCTGTTGGTGCACTTTCCAGTGCCCCTTCAAGAGCACAGAAAAGGCAGGGTACTCTGAACTGGCGTTTGACTCGTAGGCCAAAACCAGTCAGAGACCTGGCACCCACCTAAAGGTGATAGAGAAAGACCCTCTTGTCCACCGGTGTGAATTCCAACACTTGGCATCTAAGCTGGGGCCTCACAAGTAAGCTCACCCCGGCCCGTCTGCTCTCACCATGTGCAACTCTAGAACTGTAAATAGTCCAACCTCTCTCAAGGGAATGAGTTTCAAAGCCCTGTGCAGGGAGCTGAACTCCATGAACTCCCAACTATATATAGCCTGCTCCTTTTTGACCTCTCCCGCAGGTGGTGGGCCTACAGGAGAGGGATACCACATCATTTCTTTGGGATGAACCCGACCGTGGGAGGAGCTCCAGTCACCAGGGGGGCATCGAGAGACCTGAGGTACTCAACCCAGTCACCAGGCCTGGCTTCAGACTGGGGCCCCGGTGATGCCAATCTGGGCGACGTTACAGAATCTTACTTTTTTCTTCTCATCAAAGGGTTCTGAACCGCTCTTTGTCTGGCTCGTCACCCAGGACCTGTCTGCCATGGGAGACCTTACCAGGGGCAAAAGCCCCAGACAGCATAGCTCCTGGAATCACTTAAATCCCTCCAGCACACTACAGTGGTGGTTCTTGGAGGGGACAAGCTGACTATGTTTGAGTTTTATTATTATTATTATTATATTTTTTTTTTAAATAAAAACATATACTGTGTATTGTGCAATAATGGCTGGCATCTAATAGATGCTGGTCTCCACCTAACAGGAGTTAGTTGTAAAAGACGCTGGTCCCTAATAGCGGCCAGGCTCCTTTAAGACCCAACACTCCCCTCCCTACCCCCAAACATTGAGGCATTTTCACTGATAATTTTGTAGAGCTTTTCAAAACAAATCAACCTGATCTCTTAACATTATCCATGTCTTTCATGCATAGTAAATAAGATATACACAGACATCGCTCCATGTAGCTAACGGCTAAACACATTAGCTGCCAGCTCCATGTAGCAATTCTGGGGTGAATCCTAAACTGATCGGCTTGAAATTGAAACTGATTTTTGATTGACGTTCACAACCAGTGCTAATCAGAACAGAATAAAATGTTCTCATCATTTCTATAAATCCTGAAATGTTCATATGTTGTTTTCTGCATTTTGTGACCACATTTTACGCAAAATTAACCCATTAACCATCATCATTTTGTCTGTGAAGGAATAAACGTTGGTCTCCATTAGATACTGGTCTCTAATAAACGCCGACATTTTTTAAAAATTCGATTCAATTTTATTTCTATAGCCCAATATCACAGCCATAGCCGTCTCATTGGACTGACATCAGTATATTGCAAGATACAAAAAGTCAAACATGCAAAAGTAAACAATAGCTGGTTGTTAAACAGACTAAGCTGAACAAACATATCTGTCCTTACACCCTCCTTCTCTGTGAGGAAAAACTCAAAAAAAAAACCTGTATCTTTTTTTGTAGAAAAAATTAAGAAACCACAGGGTTTCTCACATGAAGGAGAGATCCTCAACCCCGGACAGACAGGTAATGTGCTAGAACTATTAAAGAAAAGTGAGCTTCATTAATTCTACAACTACATGGTTGAATAACAAGTATATGTCTAATAAACAAACACGTCTAGATAAACAGCTACAAGTTAAGATAACAACAAAATATTTAAATAAACAAAGAGTGTAACAGATGGGCTCCATCCACCCGGAGTTGTGGAACAGCTGGGGTTGCTGGAAGAGCCAAAGGCGAGGTCACGGCCAAAGACAGGAGCACAGACGATCCACCTGGAATCAGGAATCTCTCCCGCTCCCCTGTAGCAGAGTGGAAAAGAGGGACAACATGTGAATTGCACTGCACCAAACAGAGACATAATAAAAAAAAATTAAATAAAGCATTGGCAGATGACAAGAGATGTAATGAAGATTGCACGTGGGGGGAGTGGGGGTGGGAGAAGGATGCAGACCTGGGTTGGGTAGGGTGAGAGAGGAAGAGGGGGGGAGGGGGAAGGAGGCGGATAAAGAGTGAGTAGAGCCAGTGTGGTAAACTTCCTTACAGTAGGTGAGGTAGAGGAGCAGTAAGTTAAATAATCTCTGATTGTTAGCTATTCTGGCAATTATCCTGTCGAAAGAGGAATGTTTTAAGTCTAACTTTGAATGTAGAAACTGTGTCGGCCTCTCTTACATGAGCTGGGAGCTTATTCCATAAAACAGGAGCTTTGTGGCTAAAGGCTCTACCTCCAACTGTACTTTTAGAAATTCTAGTAACCACAAGCAGTCCTGCATTTTGTGAGCAAAGTGTTCTGTTTGGTTGGTAAGGCTCTATGAGATCTTTAATATAGGATGGGGCCATACCATTCAAGGCCTTATAGGTTAGCAGGAGGATTTTGTAATGTGTTCTCTTCTGCTGGTTCCTGCTAACAATCTAGCTGCTGCATTTTGAACAAGCTGAAGACTTTTTCAAGAACTTTTAGGACACGCTGCTAGCAAAGAATTACAGTAATCCAGCCTAGACGTAACAAATGCATGGATGAGTTTTTCAGCATCGCTTCTAGATAATATGTTTCTGATCCTAGAAATATTGCGTAGGTGAAAAAATGCAGTTTTACAAGCCTGTGATATGTGAGCCTTAAATGATAAATCCTGGTCAAATAAAACCCCCAGGTTTCTAACTGTGGGATTGGAGGCTATATTTACACCATCCAGGTAGACTATCTAAACAGGTAGGGTATCTCTGAGGTATTTTGGACATAGTATAATGACCTCAGTTTTTTCTGGGTTCAGGAGGAGGTAATTAACTGCCATCCAAATCTTGATGTCATTAATGCAGGCATTAAGTTTCTCTAATCGGTCATTCTGGTCGGGCTTAATGGATAAATACAACTGTGTATCATCTGCATAACAGTGAAAATTAAAACAGTGTTTCCTGATTATATTCCCTAGAGGCAGCATGTAAAGCATAAACAGGATGGGTCCTAGAACTGAGCCCTGTGGGACTCTGTAGCTAACTCGACTGTAATGGGAGGAATGTCCATTTACATGAACAAACGCCCCAGCTACTATTGGAAGATAAACGGTACTATACTAAAAAATACTTGTGTTGGACTGATTTTATTGTTACAATAGGGGGTAACAGTAAAATCTGTCCGACACAAGAGGCCTTCGGCTCTTTTTTGTTAACTTAGTATGTTGTACAGGACAAGTTAAATATAAAAAAACAATATAAATTAAAAAAACCTAATAATAAATAAATAAATAATAAAAAAAGACCTGCCAAAAACTAACTAACTTCATTGACCATTTATACAACCACTTTTTTTTGTTTTTTTACACACTAATTTTGGTGACTAAATTTAAATACAATTCTTTTCTAAAATATTTTTCTAGGTTTTCAATATTGAGATTCATATTCTTTTTGGAGAAAAGGTTAAATTTCTTTAATATTAAAACCCAAAGGTAGTCAACATGATTTATTTTTACTAAGACCTACCATAAACTTTTTTTTTTTAAATAAACCATAAACTAACTAACCTAACTTACCATGTATAAAACCCATTTTTACATGGTAATTTGGATGACTACATTTGGAGAAAATGTTAATTGTCTCTAATAATAGTAAAACCCAAAGATAGTCAACATGATTTCTTTTTACTAGGACCTACCACAAACGTTTTTTAAAAATAAACCATAAACTAACTAACCTAACTTACCACATATAAACCCCATTTTTACATAGCAATTTGGGTGACTAAATTTACAAATTATGAGAATTTTCTCGTGGTTTACAATTAAAATCTAATATTTTCCAAATCCATTCTAACCTACTAGTTTTTCTGTTTTTAAGTTCCTACATTAACACTCCATCTGTAAAACAGAATGTTTTTCTACTCAATTTTTTTCTCTTTTCCTCTCAGTGACTTTGCTCATCTCCAGGTTCTTTGAGGGGGTTTCAGTTTCTGCTTCTCATCAAAACGCACCTTGACAGTGGCTGGAGCTGAATTTTTCACTGCTGCAGCTCTGGGTTTCAAACCTGGTTGTTGTACTGCAGGACACTGACGTTTGCTCTGAAGAAGTTTCAGTTCCTCAATCTTGGATGTAGCTCTG
>BSAI01000125.1:302483-348044 GCA_036245035.1 Adrianichthys oophorus
TCAGTTCCTCAATCTTGGATGTAGCTCTGGGTTTCAAACCTGGTTGTTCTGCAGCACGCTCAGGTGTGCTCTGAAGAAGTTGCTGTTGCTGGGTTTCTGATTTACAAGATGAAATCTCCTCAGCCAGAGATGCTTTTTCCTTCTTCTGAGCTATCGCTTCTAAATCCGCAGCTTCTAACTTGGTCTGAGTATTTTTTGACTTACAGATGTCTGCAGAAAGATTCAGGGTCTCCTTATTGAGGACAGTCTTTTCCTGTTTTAAACCCTTGAGAGCAGAAATCCTTTCATTTAGTTCAGGTAGCTGCTCTTTTGAAACGTCTTCCTTTTCCTTCCTCAATGGAGTCGCATCACATTTCAGGACATCAGCTTGTTTCAGACAGGCTGCTGCTGCTGCTTTCTCCTGCTGTTGGATGCAGACAGCAGTCTTCTTATTTGCTGACATTGACCCTCTAGATCCCTTTTTTCATTTTTGAGGTGAGACAGATTCAATCTTAGAGCTGATGCTTTTGAATTTTTGCTCTTGAGATGATCCATCTCTTTGTGAAGCTGTGCACGTTGCTTCTGTAAGAGCTTGATCTGATTGAGTTCTTCGTTATATTTTTCTTCCAGGTCATCAGCAGAAATACCCAAAGTTGACTTCAAAAGAGTTTCTTCTTTCTGGATTTTGAGCCTCTGAAGTGAAAGCTGCTCTTGAAGCCATGCTTTTTTGGTTCTCTGCAAACTGACGCTGTTTTTTCATTTTCATCAATTTGTCTTTTACAGATAGCATGTTAAAGAGTTTGTCCTTAAGAGATGCAAGTTCCTTGGTCATTTCTGTATTCTCTTTTTCCGACTCCAAGGTCCTGGCGTTCTCTTTTTCACTCATCTGCTCCTCTGAGTTCCTGACTGCATCTATGAATCTTTTACTGTCATGGTTGACGTGCGAACACAGAAGCAGACGGTATTAATAAATGAAAAGGCTTTCATTTATTTGAATCAGTATTCGAAATCAGAACACAAATCCATGAAGGTACAAAAACCACCCAACAACCAGTGCAGGGGAGACGAAGACTTATAACCAGGAGGAGGGGATGAGGTAAGTGAAAACAGGTGTGCCAATTAAGGAGGGAGAGAACACACACTAGGAGGGCAGTCTCAAGAGACCTGAAAAAAACAGAGGAGAAACACAGGAAGTACAACCAACGACAAAATAAAACAGGAAGTGGACACCAAACACAAAACCAACAAATGTCCTGGGTCCATAACCCCACATTTACATTTCTCCAAAAGCAGCATGATGTTTTTTTTTAGTGTGTTTAGATGACTTTCGGAGGGGTCAGTCAAAGGCTCATCCGGTTTCAGCTCCTGCTCTGGATTCTCCATCATAACCTTGATGTCATCCATGATGAGGATGGGACACCCCGGGATCTCACCTGCCTTTTCCTCAAACTTATTTTGCAGAGAACTTGGTTCTTCTGGTTCAACTGCGCTTTTCTGCTGCAAAAGGTCCAGTTCAGAACGATGCTCCAGAGGTCTGGACTTCGGCACCTCTTGCAGCTTCAGGTCCGTTTCTGGTTCCGGTTCTGCGCGGACACAGTCCTCGCTGAACTCCTCGTTTCTGTCATTCAAACTGCCGCCTTCCAGCGGAAGCTCATCGCCATTAAAAGCAAACTCGCTGAGGAATCTCCTCACAAACATCTGTTTTTAATCTTTAACTTGTTCTCTCTTTGTAGTCTTTGCTTCTCTTTAGAGGTGGATGGATGGATGGGCTGCAGCTCCGCCCATTTAAGGACTTATCGTCCGGCGTGGCGCACCTGGCCTGCGGTCACATCACCTCTTTAAGAGTCAATTTGGCAATAAGTTACGTAACAGTCTGTCACGCTCTGGCAGACACTCAGCCACGTGACGCAGCCACAGCGAAGTGATGACATCAGATTCCGACTTCCCGCCTCAACCCCCCCCTTCCTACGTCATGAGGTGACGAAACTAGTTTAGCCGCGCTTGAGGCACTATGACGAAACAATAAAGTAAATCACTAAACATACAGAGATCTGACTCCTAAAGGAACACACACAAACCCTTTTAAATAGAATACTGTGGAGGAGTGCATTCCTAAATGATAGCAAACATTTAAAAACATCCAAAACACTTAAAGCATGCATGCAAAGAACAAAGCATTCAAAGTATTTCCTACATTTAAATGAAAATGATGACATTTGAATGGTGACAAGTTGAGCAAATACATGTTTGTTACTTGGAAAAGTGATTTTCTTTAGCTTATCGCTGACACTATAGGGAACTTTTGGAGTAGAAATGCTGACATCAGGATTTTTCTTTTAAAAGAAACACAAAAAGCTTATTCTGCAAACTATAGTCATTTCACATCAGTAAAAAAGGAAAATACACAGGACTGTCAAACAAAATGAATCAACTAATGCTTGTCCAATTTGAACAGCTCTAAATGCATACGTGATTACTTTCACAATAAGATCAACACCACTTCAGTATTTGATAACACTGTTTATTTGATTTGAGACATGGGGGAATCCAAAGCAGGTGTAACTGGTGTTGTCCAGAAGATGAAGGTTATCCAGGAGTCCAGGCCGGGCCAGGAGACAAAGGAGATAACTGTTTTAAAACAAGACTTAAGGCCAGAGTAAGTCTTATATATGGGTGCTCACTACCACTATGGGTGAGCTGACAAGTAAGGGCTGGCAAAAAAACAGCTATTAATACAGTCAAGGTGAGTAGAGATGGGTTCCAGGCGTGTCAGGAGTTCCTGTCTGTAATCCAGCACACATGTGAAGACAAAACAGAACACAACAGACAGAAGCTAGTGGGCAGCAATAGGAGAAATGACCAAAAGCGTGAGACAGAGGGACAGGCCTGCCATGGCCAAACACTGTCAGTGAAGAGGAGGTTCTGGAGGCAGAAGTTAGGCAAAGCCTCTGTGTCCAGAGTGGGCCTGAGCTCTATGACCTTTTATAATCTTTTTTGGACAGAAACTGTCAAAGATCATTTCAAGGCCAACGGTGCATCTTAAAAGCTGCTGGACAAAAGGGTGAGAAGCCGGAGATTCTTCTAAGACTTTGTTGCAGGCTGATGTCTAATATTCACTGTGCAATTCTGCCACCTACTGTAGGAACAGAGTGAGATCAAAATAACACAAACTAAAACTAAATCCTCCTTTCTGACCTTCATGCATTTAGAAAACTCAATAACAGTAAATAGTAAGGATGCCACCATTCCCACTTTAAAACCAAACCGTATGTTACACCATTGAACTAAGTTGTGGTGAAAGTGAACCGTTGCATCTCTACAGCGTACCTGTATGCTGATGTTGAAAGTGTCAAACATGTTGTACTACATTTAACAAGGATTTATTCTTTGTTGTTTTATTAAATTACAACAGGCTCAGTATGAGACAACTGATTTGTTTTCATTGTTACTAGCTTTTTTCTGCTTTGTTTTTTTGTGGTTGTTTTTGAACATTCATTCATTCATTCATTCAGTCATTTTCCAATCCGCTTTATCCCTTTCGGGGTCACGGGTTTGCCGGAGCCTAACCCGGCTACTCATGGGCGAAGGCAGGGTACACCCCTGGACTGGTCGCCAGTCTGTCGCAGGGGCTGTTTTTGAACACAAATCATAAAATAAACCAAAACAAAACCATGACCCAAAAATAAAAGTTTGAACTGAAACAAAGGAATAAAGAATTATTGCATACCTTGTAAATAGTATAGGTATAACAATTAACTGATGTTCCTATGATCCAACCGGATCGATCTGTCTGAGGCAAGTTGTTTATCAAATGTAGCTTTAAAAAAATGTTTCAAAATAAAATAAATTGATTATATCAGTACTGGAAAATACAATTTGGATTAAGACACAGCACATTTTACTGTAGTTATTTTACTGTAATTTAAAAAGTGCATCCCAGCAGATAAACACATGTTAATGCAGTAAAAGTGATCAACCATCATTCCAGTCCAATGTGTGGAAACACTTTGAATTGACAAAGTCATGTGACCATACAGTGAGCTAGAATGTTCTAATAATGTTCCTTTGGATTATTCTGATGTGGAAAAACAACAGTGGACTGAACTTTATCAAATCAAATATGAATGGATTTGACATTCATTCTTGTTTACTTGTTTGTTTGTACACATGTTTATTTACACTTGATTATCTTGAAGAAACACAAGAATCTGGAAAACTGCACTGTTCAGTCGCAGATATTTATCTCTGAGTCACTCTGTTGAAGTTCTGGATGAAGATGTTCTGATCCATTTTAGATCAGAGAATCGGATCGTTCAACATGAACCAATATCATAGTGTCTTAGACAGCTTTCAATCTTCCTCTGTTTGTTTGTTTGTTTTTTTTCATGAATTTTGAGAGTGATATTTGATGTGTGTAGATGTGTGCGAGGGGCCAGACAAAACCTTAAAAACTTGATAAATTCCTGAGTTTCACAAGATCAGCAGTCCTGCTTTCACATTCTCTCTATGTCGCTAAAAAAGATCATGAAGGTCACCGTCACTGAAGACGCCATGATAAAGTTTAAACCCGTCAAGAGAGACATGGGGAGTACAGATGACCTGGGTTGATCCCGCCCTCTGAGTTTGATGGGACAGTTTGACAGATAACATAATGAAATGCTGCAAACCAGACCATGAAAGTCTTCATTTAAATCATAGAATTTTTCATTACAGTGGCTTGCAAAGTATTCACACCCCTTGAACCTTTTCTCACATTATGACCACAAACATAAATATATTTTATTGGGATTTCATGTAAAAAAACAAAACAAAGTGACACACACGTGTGAAGTGGAAAGAAAATGACACAGGAGTTCAATTTTTTTTACAAATAAAAAACTTTAAAGTTCAGTGTGTAAAAGTATTCATCCCCCTGAGTCAATACTTAGTAGAACCCCCTTTTGCTGTAATTCCAGCTGCAAGTCTTTTGGGGTTTGTCTCTACCAGCTTTGAACATCTATAGACTGAAATCTTTGTCCATTCTTCCTTCAAAACACTTCAATCTGAGTCAGATTCGTTGGAGAGCGTTCGTGAACAGCAGTTTTCAGATCTCTCCGCAGATTCTGGATTGGATTTAGGTCTGGACTTTGGACCATTCCAACACATGAATCCGTTTCATTTTGACCATTCCATTGTAGCTTTGGCTTTCTGTTTAGGGTGGTTGTCCTGTTGGAAGGTGAATCTCCGCCCCAGTCTCAAGTGTTGTTCAGACTTCAACAGGTTTTCCTCCAATATTGCTCTGGATTTGGCTCCATCCATCTTCCCATCAACTCTAACCAGATTCCCTGTCCCTGCTGAAATCTTTTTCCAGTCTAACTCTGCTTTAAATTTCTCCACAACTTTCTCCCTGGCCTGTCTGGTGTGTTCCTTACACTTCATGATGCTGTTTTCTCCCCAATATTCTCTTGACAAACCACATAGACTGTCACTAAACAGCTGGATTAGTACACTGAGATGAAATGACACACAGGTGGACTCTATAAAGTCAAGAAGTCAACATTTGATCAGTCACCAATCATCAAACAACTTCTGAAAGATATTGGATGAAGTCAGAGAACAGGGGCTGAATACTTTTGCACACTGTACTTTTAGTTTTTTATTTGTAAAAAAAAGAACTCTATAATTTCTTTTCACTTCACAAGTGTGTGTCACTTTGTGTTGGTCTTCCACATAAAATTACAATAATATATATTTATGTTTGTGGTCATAATGTGAGAAAATGTCCAAGGGGTGTGAATACTTTTGCAAGCCATTGTACCAACATTTAAGTAACTCCTATGAAAACTTTCCAACAGAAGAATGGGCCTTTATTAGAGCAAAGATGAAAAAAACAGAATTTTAATGGGGGAAAATTATGTATTCATATAATAAATCTCTGGAAATGAGGAAAAGTAGATTTTTGTTTTCAAGTTCAAGTTCAAAAACAAAACTTAAAATTTTAAGACTCTCAAGTATAAAAATGTTTCTTCTCCAAGAGGCTTTGTCAGTTCTGAGGATTCTGGGGGCAGCAGTCTAAGTTGCCAAGACTTTTCCTCACCTCTGTCACTTCCTCCAGCTCCTCTGGAGGGACCCCGAGATATTCCCAGGCCAGCTGAGAGATGTAACGTGTCCTGGGTATTCCCTGGGACCTGCACCCAGTGGGAAAAGACCAGAACACCTTACCAGGGAGGCGTCCAGGACGCATTCGGACCAGATGCCTGAACCACATCAACTGGCTCCTCTCAGTGTGGAGGAGCAGCGGCTCTACTCTGAGCTCTCTCCGGGTGACAGAGTTTCTCACCCTTTCTCTAAGGGAGCGTCCAGACAACCTTTTTTCTTTTCTCTCTTGGAGAAAAGGCTAAATTTCTTCAATATTAAACCCAAACATAATCAATTTGACTTCCTCTTTCAAAGACCTACCATAAACTAACTAACTTGCTTTGGAGAAGCGGTCCACCACAGTCATTATAACTGTCTTTCCCGAGGAGGGGGCTAAACCGGTAACAAAGTCCAGGGCTATGTGTGACCAAGGACGGGTGGGGATGGACAGGGGATCTAGCTGTCCGGCGGGTGGGTTGAGACTGACCTTGTTCTGAGAGCAGATGGTACAGCCGGAAACAATGTCCTGAGTGTCACGAAGCAGGCTGGGCCACCAGGAAAGAAGCAGTCCTACAAACCCCCGGGTGGCAGGTGAGTCGGGAAGCATGAGCCCACTGGAGGACCTGCGTCCGAAGAGCACGGTTAGAGGCGGTTAGGTGGACCCCCTCCTGGGTCAGGTTCCAGAGTCTGTGCAGCTTTAACATCCCTCTCCAGTTGGAGGGGAGTGCCCCCAGGATACAGGAAACAGGGATGATGGGTCTGGGTTGTTGGTCCCCTTCCATGACCTCATGTTGCCGGGTTAGAGCATCTGGTTTGGTGTTCTTGGAACCAGGGCGGTAAGAAACAACAAAATCAAAACAAGAGAAAAACAAAGACCCCCGCGCTAGTCTGGGGTTAAGTTGCTTAGCAGAGCGAAGGTAGGACAGGTTTTTGTGATCAGTCCAAACAAGAAATGGCAGAGCGGACCCCTCCAGCCAGAGTCTCCATTCTTCCAAAGCTAACTTGATAGCAAACAGCTCCTTGTCATCGACGTCATAATTGCGCTCTGCCAGAGTAAGCCGGCAAGAAAAGAAGGCGCAAGGGCGCAACTTCATGTCCTCCTTACCCCGCTGGGATAACACAGCCCCCACCCCCAGTGTCAGAAGCTTCGAAGATGAACTGGCTAGAAGGATCAGGTTGAACCAGGACATGCGCAGAGGTGAAGAGCTTCCTTAGAGTTAGCAGCCTCAGACCAACCGAAGGGAGAGGTGGCTAAGGTCAGAGCCGTAAGAGGCGCGGCCACAGAGCTGAAGTTATGGATAAATTGGCGGAGGAAATTGGCAAACCCCAATAAACGCTGGAGTTATTTACAGTTGGTGGGTATAGGCCAATTAACCACCGCGCTCACCTTACCGCCTCACCTCTCCGCCAGCGATAGCAAAGCCCAGGAGAGAGACAGAGGAAGAGTGAAACTGACACTTTACAGCTCTGACAAACAGCTTGTTCTCTAGTAAACACTGAAGAACCAGACGAACATGCCGTCTATGTTCGTCTGGTTCTCTGGAAAGATGCACAAACACAAAATGATGAAGAAAGTCAGAACATCATTTATCATACCCTAGAAGTGAGCAGGGGCGTTGGTGAGGCCAAACGGCATCACCAGATCCTCAAAATGTTCCAAAGGCGTGATGAAGGCATGTCTTCCACTTGTTCCCAGCCCGGATGCAGACCAGATGATAGGCACTACGTAGGTCCAGTATGGTGAATATCCGGGCCTCCTGAAGAACTTTGAAGGCGGAGTCCATGAGTGGGAACGGATACCTGTTCTTAACAGTGATGTTGTTAAGACCACGGTAGACAATGAATGCACAGTCTAAGCGACCCATCCTTTTTGCCCACAAAAAAGAACCCCGCACCAACAGGTGAAGAAGAGGGCCTGGTAATTCCTGAGCCCATGGAGTCAGAGATGTACTGTAACATAGCCTCCTCTCAGGACGAGAGAGGCTGTAAAGCCTGCCTTTAGGGAGGGCAGCACCTCAAAAGCACAATCATAGGCCTGTGAGGTGGCAAATAGAGGGCTCTGGAAAAATCCTCAGCCAGGTCGTGGTACTCTGGTGGAACCTCGGAGAGGTCAGGTTTGACACAACTTTTTTCATGTAACAAATATATATACACATTTTATTTTTTGTGGCCACAAAATGCAGTTTGTTTTGTAGTTTGTGTTTCGGACAGCAGGGGGCGACAAACCCCCTTCTTGTTTCTTCAGAAGGCAGCGTAACGACCAGGTTTTACTTAAGATCTGTTTCATTTTGCAATTTTGAAATCGCAGACTAATTAGTATTTAGATGTTCATTTACACTACTTTAATCTAGACTCTACCACTGTAATGAGAACTGGAGTGAGTGAGTGTGAGGTCACCCAGAGACAATGGTTGACTTCCAACTCCAACCAAACGAAGCCAATTAAATCACAATTTCTTCACAATACAGACGCCTCCATGTTGAAGCCAGACCATGTCTGAATGTTTTTAGATTGGTCTGAATCAAAGTTTCAATGGCAACTACCAAACATGTCGAACGTTCAACATGAGACCACCAACTTTAAGTGAGGCATCTGATTGGTCAGTTTGTAACTTGAATAACTTGGACTAGAGAAATAATATAAGTAAAAAAGGAGGATTATCAAGAACATGCTAATAAATGTATCAGATGAAGGACGATTCTTCTTACAAATAGAAGGACTCAGTAACAGCGGTTTATTTCTCTATAGAAGACTATGGGATTTTGGCTTCTTGGAACCAGGATGTCCTTCCTGTTTGGAATGCCAGGGGGGAGGAGTCACTCAGTCCAGTTCTCATGTACAGTCAATTGAGTCTATCCAGCAACTGTCTCGTGAGGGTAGGTACTCCCTGGAGAGTTAGTCAGTCCATCACTGGGCTTTGTGTGATGATGTACACAAAAACACCAAGACATCAAATGGAATGATTTGTGACTTATCGCTGCATACACAGATCCTATTTCCATGCCTAGACTATGACTTTACTTTGAAAAACATATTTTTGTTTTCCGTCGGTGTTACAGACAAACCATCAGAAATATGGTTCCAGTTCCTGGTACTTGTGTGAGCAGACGTCCACTCCTCACAGCTATCAGACTCACTGTCTTGACCTGCTCACAGGTGATTCTTCTGGAATCTGTCTGTTCAGGGTCCGGATGACTTACAGTAGACACGTTTACTCAAGTACCCTTTCAAAATAATAAGAGCAGTCTTGTCATGCTTTTACTTCACTAGATTTGTGACAAAGTACCTGAACTTTCATGTTCTGCTGTTCTTAGTGAACACTTTAATCGGTCGTTTTCATTTGATTCTCATGTTTGGAAATGCAATAATGTTCCATTTACTGGAACTGTTCTGAAGAAACGCTGATCCAACTTACAATCTTTGGTCACCAGACCCCTCCCTGAAAGAGCCAGGAAGCACAGTCCGCCCCCAAACAACAAAAAAAAACAACAACCACCCCCCCCCCCCCCCCGTTAAATCCCTCATTGAATGTTTGGATTCTCTTCCTCTTTTTGGATCAAAACGTTTGAAAACCTTTAGTAAAGTGTGCGGCGTGTGGACCTGGGACTGTAGAAAAGCGGATGTCGGCCGGCTTTCTTCACCAGCAGTTAAAGGTTTACCTCAGGGAGCTGCTGCTCACTGAAAACCTGCCTTTTTTATTTTGAAATTCGCACCGGAAGGGGCGCTCTCCAGCAGCTCAGACCGCGCGCGCCTCAGTACAAGTGCCCGTCCGGCCTCTGCCGCTCTCATTTGGGCCCGGTCATGTCGAACAACAGCGCCGCCAACAGCGGCCTCGTCATCGCGCAGAAGACAGTGAAGCAGCTTCGTCTGGAGGCCAGCGTCCGGAGGATCAAGGTGAGACTTCGGAACCGGCAGCCGAACTTTGCCGCACGCCTTCCCGGAACCGCGTCTCCGCGAGCGCCTGCGCGGAAGGGAAGCCCTAAGTTTACTGCTAACTTCCAAATGAACGTTAACGTTTTTATCGCAACTTTTCTCATTCTTTCCCGAAAACTCGAAGCGAAAGTTGAGTTTCTTCAAAATAAAAGCCGAAACAAAGGGAGCCGCTGGAAGCGCTCATGAGACTGCTGTATTTCCATTTCATGCCTCTGGCATTCGAAAGCCTTTTAGTGTTATTTCCGTGTGTTCCCAAACAGAGCCACGGCTGTTGCAGCAGCACACTGAGCGCTTTGTTGACTTAACTGTTTTGTGACTGGGCGGCTGCTTATTTTAGAACAGGAGTCAAACTAGTTCCAAGTATGCGTCACTTTAGGAAGGGGTTTCCAGAGAACAGGAGTCACAAGTTTCAGCTGGTCGGCAGATTTCACAGATAAAGAAGACTTTGAAACAGCAGCAGAAGACAAGCTGACGGGGTTCTGCCCTCTGGGACGCAGCAAGGCTGCTCTTTTCCGGACAAGAAGAAAACTTCAAGAAAACTCTGCTGGGAACGAATATCTGACAGTTACAGTTACAAAAGCGGTCAAAAAAGAGGATGATGAGGTTGCAATATCCGGGGATTGTGGTAGCTTTGCAGAAGATGATAAATGTCTGTCAGACAGGGATGCTGTCCACATAGCTTCAGCCGTCTGCCTGACAGGGTTCCTCTCATCCAGTGTGCTGCTCTCCACATCAAGTTTCATGAAAAGCTCTGTGATGTTGGAAATAAAACGAATTCACGTCTTTCATCAAATCTGATTCAAACGACATTTAAAGAGTCCCTTTTCTCCAACCGCAGACTAGATCAGGGCTCTGCAACCTTCAACTCTAGAAGAGCCATTTGGTCCAGTTTCTAACCGACCAAACCCAGCAAAGTCCCGTGTTCTTATTAAAGAAAACACCATTCATGTATGTTTTTGTGGCCTCTGTGACATCCATTTATAACATGTAGCTTTTAAATACTTAAATGATCACAGTGTTGTATTTTACTACATGTAAACCAATTTTAACTTCTTTTGACAGCAGCACATACCAGTTCCTTTCAAAATAAAATAAACACTATCAAATCCTCAAGATCCAACATCTTCCTGATGCAGCAGATTTACTTGAATTTAGAATGCAAGAAAACTGAGTCAAACACGAGATTTTCTATAACCATGACTTTGATGTGCCGTCATCCTTTTTCTCCATTTACTATCAAATATAAAGAGTGCAACATTGGTGTGGAATCTAACTTTGTTTTAAATTTATACAAGTAAATGCAACGATATACTCGAAGGAACTTCAGCAGAAGATAAGAATATGAGCTTTATGTTCATTCTAATAAGAAACCATTCTGACAATAGATTTACCTTTTAGCCTACCATGATTTTGTAATCTGACATGTTAAAATCCAAGCATAAATGACTAAACCTAGCGGTGTGTTCAAAGTGGACACATTTGATCCGCTCAAAGTGAACCAGAGTTGGTTTCCCAGATGATTCGGAACAAGGTTTCAGTCTGAATACACCCAAGTGAACCCTGTTCCAGGACCAGGAACCGCTCGCTCTCTGACCCATCTTTTGAGGTGGTCTCGGTTCGTTTCCAATCGGGCTGAGCTTCTGCTTGCTCTGAGTTTCCTCAGTCTGAATAGGCTTTGTGCCCAGAATGGAGCAACTGGACCAAAATGGCCACCGTAGCTGGTCATTACGGGATGTATACAGAGCAGGAAGGAAGCAGCTGATGAGCTGCAGAGAAACATGGAAAACAATGAGACACAGCAACTCATTGAAATGTGGTCTGATGAATGCAGGCTCATCAAAACAACTTTTAAAGTGATCCACATTGATTCTCACACTGGTTTCCTGACAGTCTGTTTGTTATAAACATTTATCGGCGTGCCTTGTTAGCCGCTCCTTCTGTAACCACCTTACAGCATGCCTCCGCCGTACCAAAGTGGCAGGAAACAGTGTTGCACCTGAAGTTGTTATGAACTATCCCAACAGGATCGCACCGCGTATGACTGCTATTATTCTTTCACTCGCTGCTTTGCCCCGCCCTCGTAATTCCTGTCCAATGACCGAAGAGATCTTCAGTCATATGGTTTTGTTTACTTGCTTTGGTTTGAAACAGAAATGTTTGGTTGAAAGCAGTCTGAATACAGGTTCAGAACTTGATCCGGACCACATTAAGGGATGTGGTCTGGAACAACAGACTTTTCCATTCTGAAAACACCCTTATTCAATGAAACAATCTTTTAAAAATACAAACCCATTATTCATTCACATCATTATCCTTTTATTTCCAAAGCAAAGAGCCTCAATGGAGGAATGAAAGAACCCCATGTGGCTCCGGGGCCTCAGGTTGCAGACCCCTGGATTAAATATTTCATGAACTGAGGTTGATATATTTATGTTGTAACTAGCAAAAGAAACACAAAGCGTGATTCAACTGTCATCGTAACTTGATGTCTTATGCAAAAGTGCAGCAGCGGGCGTGCTGGTCTAATGACAGCCATGATTAGCCCAGCAAACGGAGCAGAATGTTATGGAGCTTGTTTGGTTCTTTGTGATGGATATGGCTCATCTGTCATAGCTGCACCATCCGTACAGTCGGTCATAGGAGGCCAGCAGCACGTGGAAGCATGCTCAGGCCCGTTCAGTCAAGCTAGAATCCAGCTTTACTCTGGTGCCCTCGTTCCCAACTGTTCTGAACCAATGTTTGGACTGAGACAGGAAGGAAATAATAAATTCTTGGTTATTCTTGGCTCAGACAGCGTTTCTGCACTCAGTCCATCTCAGAACTTCTCTCCTTTCCTTCTGAGTTTATCAAAACTTTCTTTTTCATTTCAACATTTTTTTTCAAATAAAAAGTTATCTTGTGATAATATATTTCAAAAATAAACAGTTAAGATTTTTAGGAAAACCTTTCTTCTGTTTTCCTTCCTGCTTCTTGAGTTCAGGGTTTCCTTACAGAGGAAAAAGACCTTTGACGTCTCCTCTATGATGCAGCAGATTCTTTCTCAACACATTTGTTGTGTGAATGAGCGAGGTTCTTGAAGGCGCTCCTCTCATACAACATAAGGTTCAAACATCTGTGGGAAAGTCCTGGTATAGATGTTTCAAACTCAATTATTTCTATCAAAATACTCTGTGCTTTCTGTTCTTCATAAGCCAGTCTTCACTCTGCAGTCGTAGTCATGAGTTTGAGTTCTGTTCTGTTAAAATGTTCTTGTGTTCAAATGTTTCACCAGGAGCTTCTGCGGAGCTTCACAGAAGCCTGGTTTGCTCTTTATCGTGTATCAATAATGGGTTCCTTAGTTACATTTTGTTCGTGATCTTATAATAGTAAAATACTGTATATCTTCCAATAGTAGCCGGGGCGTTTATTAGAGACAGACAGAATGATGATGGTTAATGGGTTCATTTTGAGTAAAATTCGATCACAAAATGCAGAAAATAACAGATGAAGATTTCAGGATTTATTGAAATGATGAGAACATTTCACTCTGTTCAGATTCAAACTGGATGTGAACATCAATCTCCGTATCAAAAATCAGTTTCACTTTCATGCCGATCATTTTCCTGGAGACACGAGCACCTTTTCTTAAAGGAGTCTTAAAGGAGTCCAGCCGCTATTAGAGACCGGCGTCTATTAGAGACTGGCCATTATTGGAAGATATACAGTAAACATGTTTTTACCACTCCTGACATGACACTAAATTAAGAAGTCTGATGTGTTTTATCAATCCTCCAAAATGCACAGATGTCAGAAGACTGAGTAAAATAATTAAATCTATTGTCAGGACTGTTTTTTTATTTGAATAAATGTAAATCAGTTGTTTTTATCTTCTCCTGCACAGCAGTACCTATAGTTTCTGTTAACAAGCAAAGTTCTAATGAGAGAATTGCATAACAAGAAGTGCAGGTACATTTACTGCTTTAAGAGGATCTTTATTGACATTGAATTTTATTTTGAAAGGAACTTGGATGTGCTGCTGTCAGATTAAAATGAATGAAAATTGTTGCATAGCCTTTAGAAAAAGATAACACTTATAGTTTAATCATTGGGAAAAAATAAAAGCTACATGTTATAAATTAATGGCTGCGCCAAAAAAAAAGAAACTGGACTAAATGGTTGTTTTAGAGGTTGCAGGGTCCTGGTGTAGCTGTTTTAATAGTAACATCATTGAAAACACACACACACACACACACACACACACAGTATACGTGCATGCTGCTATGCTGGCACTAGAATATAAACAGTGAGTCCATATCAGACTTTAACGTCCCATCCACAGATGTTAAATGAAACTACAGTTGATATTTTAAAAATAATTTAAATTCAATCATTGGTGGGAAATCTGAATTTGAATGATTCTGATCCAGATCTCAGCCCATCTATTCTCTGTGATTATTTCCAGGATTAAATGAATAACCTTCAGGTTGGTTTTCTAAAAGTGAATAAACATATAAAGAGCTAAAAGAGCCAGTCTTTTGAATGGCTTTTTGAAATGAACTGATCTAAAAGATTTGGCTTCCTAAAAAGAGCCATAAATCCCATTTCTAGTACCATTCTAGTGCTGATTCCTTTTTTGAGACATTCCTGGTAATCCTCATTTTTTTCATGTTTTTTCTTTATCGCAAGTTATTCAAGTTAAAAAACTGAACAATTAGATGTCTTTAGATGCTTTACTTTTTTTTATCTGTCACCATGATGGCCTCTATATCTACAAAACTAAAACTGCTTTGCTGAATTTGGTCCCAAGCGTTTGCACTAGATGCTGATCGACTGCATTTGGAGAATTCTCTCTTCTTCTTTGTGTGTTTGCAGGTTTCTCAGGCTGCTACAGAACTGAAGAACTTCTGTTTGCACAACGCTCACAAAGACCCGCTGCTGATGGGGGTACCCTCCAGCGATAATCCATTCAGACCTCCCAAGTCATGTGTCCTGCTCTGAGATGATCCTGCTTCATTGTCTTCCCACGCTCTCCTTTCCATCCTGGTTTCTACTTTTGGAACAGCTTCAGAGAGGAGCTAGCATGCTGTGTGTTTGTGGAGCATCGTGCATACCCATGCCCATCCTGTGTACTAACTCTGCTGCTGTGTAGCCGCCGCCACCACCACCACCCACTGTGACAGAAACTCACACTGAAAGTCAATCACATAAAGTGTATTTTATTTCCTGAACATCTTATCATCAGTGGGATTTAAACAATGACAATGTATAAGTGATTGAAGCAGAACATTTTCTTCTGGATCCACATCAGCTTTTCTGTTTTTCTTTTTAACAAAGTATTTTGAAAGCAAAACAAACAACAGAAGTAACAAGTGTTTTGATGAATAATTTTAACTTTTTAAATGTTATCAAACTTAACTCAGAGCTTTATCTGATGCCAGAACTAAACCCTGACTCGCCTTAGAAGGATGCTATGGTTTGTGTTTGATGGAATGCATAATGAATCATCATTGATGTCCTTTATATTACCATCACATATTTTTGCTGGTCTTTGGAGCACACTGCCAAAATGCAACACAAATTAAAGCGATGCCACAGTATCCTCTGTTTCTGTTCATTTTTCTCAGAACATTTTTACTAAGTACGGTATACCCCAGGGGTCTTTTTCAGGCCCTCTTTTCTTTTCACTTTACCTGCTGTCACTGGGGTCCATTTTCAGGAAATATAAAGTGTTGTCCGGCTGGTATGCAAATGACATTCAGATCTACCTGTTACCTGAGTGTCTTGAGAATCTGCAGAAGTTCCTAGAAGACATTAAATCCTGGGCTGAGCTGAACTTCCAATGTCTAAATGGAAACAAGACAGAAGTTATTGTCTTTGGAAAAACTGATCAGCTGACAACTTGCTGACGTGCTGTTGATCCTTTAAATCCTTCTAATGCTTCTTTTACTAGAGATCTGGGTAATTTTTGACAGGCATTTTAAATTTGACAAACAGGTCAGTGCAGTAGTCCAGTCTAGTTTTTATCACTTGAGGCTAATCAGCAAAGTCAAGCCATATCTCTTATCATGCATGTCCTTGTACAAGTGACTCATGCTTTTATTTTCTCCAGCCTGGACTACTGTAAGTCTGTACGGTGGTATAGACCGCTCCACCGTCTTAGGTCCTGTGGCCATCCCATCATTTCTAAACTTATCTTGGATGTCCTCTATATGCTTGTTTTGGTTCGTTAGTTGGTTTTTACTATTTCCAAAGTTCATTTTCACAGGGTACTAGATGAGTGGAAATTTGGTGAATCTCTGAGGTGGTAGTGGGGGTGACATCTTCACTCAAATATGCAGTAAGAAAGAAGGATTGTGAAAACAATCTGGTTCTTGCAGACTGCAGTCTAAGACTGCTGCAGGACATTACTAAGAATGTAAAAAAAACCATAATTGACTGTATTATAAACGTCTGCATCTTGTATTGGGCTCAGTGTTTGTGATGGCAGAGTGTGCACCGGTCAGTGCCGATGTATGATGTCTAAGAATGTCAGTCCAGATGACGCCTTGTATTCTTTCTTTTTAATGTAGATTTAAATTTCAACTTGAGTTCATAACACCGAAGTGCTCTTGAAACATTGCTGTTTGCTGCTGTTTACAATTTGTAATTTAATTACTCCAAAAAACAACTGTGTTCTGTTGAGAACACCTCAGTCCAATCTTCAGAACAGACTGTACGGAAAAAATACTTTAATCTACACTAAAAGGATATACTGCTAACTATTGCCCTTTGTGTTTTTATGGTAGTGTAATGACAGCAGAGCTGAAGTATTTTGCTGTTCGTCTCAGTGCATATGTTTGCATATGTTTCTGTTGTGTCTAGCACACACTACAGGGCCGTAGTGGCCAGAACAGACTCAGAGTTTCTTTCCAAAAGCTGTCACTGTACTGAATGCCAATTTTACACCACAAATCGCTTGATTCTTGCACATTTTTCCTTTGAATCTTGTATTGTTTACTAATCTGCTGTTTTTCTTTTTATGTATCTGTACTGACACTGCACTGTAACTTTTGCTGTACGCATCCGTCAGCTCCTGGGAATATCTTGCTGATCCTTCCAATAGGCCATGGAAGCCCTTGGAAGTTCCCTTGGGGAATGGGAATCAACAATTATCTTCAGTGCTGGGAGAACGTGGATGTATAAACTGCGTCCAAAATTGATCAGATAGCACTTGACCACACTTCCAGTGTCGTTATCCAAGAAGCTCTGGGTCATGGTAGACCACTTAGGGTAGGAAATGGTCTGTTCTATTCTATTCTATTCTATTCTATTCTATTCTATTCTGTTCTGTTCTGTTCTGTTCTGTTCAGTTCTATTCTAGAGCTCCAAGTTGATGCAGTACCAGCTGAAAACTGATAGTGGCGCTGTTACCTCAGTTAAAGATCTCCCAGAGAGCGGTGCGCGGGCGGGCGTGCGCGCCATCCAGCCGTGTCTGCTTACAGCTCCAACATGGCGGCGTCTGTGTTCCCCGGCGTGCGGCTCCTCTCCATCGGAGACGCAAATGGAGACATACAGCGGCATTCGGAACAACAGCCGCTGCGGCTCGAGGTGAAGAGCTCGCCGGACGCGGCCCTCATCAACCTCTCCAACGGTGAGTGTCTGGAAGCCGCAGCGGCTCGTCGAGGCTCGGCCTCGGTAAATCTGCGCAGTGCTAACGCTCGCGCGGCTAACCCATGGAGAGTTAGCCGCGCGAGCCACCCCACATAAAGAGAGCGCTCAGCCCCCCGCGTGGACCGATGCAGCCCTACACTCCCGCGTGGTTCGTGTTGTGTTCGGCCCCGGTCGCGCTCAGCCAGGACTTTTCGCGCCCAGTGAGAGTTTAGAGTTGCTAGTCAACATCCAGCGCGGAGTACAGTCACGCAAACACGCGTGAACTCGGCTCAGACAAAGCCGACGGCCTGCGTGGACCGGCACGCACTCCATACGTGCACGTTTACGGTGAGATTAGTTTGGGATCCCCCCCCTCCCAAACACCCCACAGTCCGGTCCGGCACGTCTCCGCTCAGCCGCGGTAGGAACGGCGTCGTGGTTAGCGAGGTTTGGCCGCTGAGGCAGCGCCGGGGCGGGAGGAGGGCATTAGCGGAGCCGCGGCGGCTCTGCGTGGGTCCGCAGAACCGCCGCGCGGATGCTGGTCTGCGGGTCTAGACTTCAGTACACGTGTTCTAGGTTTAGGGGTTCTGAGGATTTCCGATGAGTTTCCAGGACCCAGCAGCACCACTTCTGCGTTCATCTTTGTTCTCATTGGAACAATAGCGGGTTCCCGCCGGCCCTTCCACAGCCCCCCCGCTTCTGTTCCTCAGCAGAACTTCATCCACAGCAGTGTTTGCATCCTTTATCTGAGCCAAGATCCACTTCTCCCTGACTAAAATACAACCATCACTACTAAAAATGTCACAAAGTTAACTCTGTGTTCGGAGTGGACCAGTCCCTCCAGGATCCCGCGTGTATTTTTATTTTGTATGTAATAGTTTTTTTAAAGATTCAAATGTAACTAACAAAGTTTCATTTAATTCTGAGAGAAAACAAATCAACTTAGTTTGAATGAAATGTGTTTGGTGGCCACTTATCTTTAATGCTATTTATTTTACTTTGACGTTTTGTGTTTTCAGAGTGTAAGTCACTTTTTTTTGGTATATTTTTTGTAAGTTCCGCTCAGTCTTGCGACACAGAGGATGAAGAATTCAGCAGATTTAGGGATTTAAAGTGAGATAAGGAGTGTAGTTGTTGATATGTTGGCATGTTCTTTATGCTCTTTTTGAATGCTGTGACTTAGAGTACAAAAAATATGGTACGAATATTTAAACTACTTCTTTTTTTAAGTGCTTAAAGTCAGAAATTGAATTTGTCCTTCTAACAGACATTATTAGAAAGCAGCTGTTTCAATTAGAAAGATGACTTGGACCAAAAATTGGGTTCTCTGGCTATTAATAGAATTCCTTTGTGCTTCAAGACAAACCTCGAAGTAGAACCAAGCTGTTTTCCTCCAATTTCATCAAGAAGATTTACAAACTAGAAACTACCAGAACAGACCATTGACTTTACATGAGAACTGGACTGAGTGACTCCTCCCCCCTGGCGTTCCAGACAGGAAGTACCTTCTGACTCCAACAGACCAAAATTCCAAAGACTTTTGTAGGGAAATAAACAGCTGTCACTCAGTCATGTGTCAGAATAGCCATTCTTGCTTTGATGCATTTTTTTTGACATGTTCTTTTTTTTAACATGATATTTTATTTGTGGCGCTTGTTCTTCTAGTTATAAACCGACCAATCAGACGCCTGAATAAAAGTAGGTGGTCTCACGTCAAAGGTTTGAAACATTTGATTGAAAGATTCTTCTGAGCCCGCTTTCTGAGGAAGGGGTGTGGTCTTCTAACATACTCACTCCTGATTGGTGAGAGTGGTTGCCATAGCAATGTTGGTTCAGACGGACTCACCAATCTTCGCTTACTGTCGATTTATGGTACTAACACGTTGAAAGCTGTATTGTGAAAAATGACACGTTCTTATGTTACTTATTTAAATGTGACAGTTTTACTGAAAAATATTTTGATTTCCAAACCTGACCTCATCTGATGGAAACTAACTTCATTCTAAAGTTAACCTCAGATGAATTTGTTCTCAGTGATGGAGTGACGGTCTCAGACGACACTACAATCTGGTCTGGTTTGCGGTTTGTGTCGGAGGCCACATTTCCTGAAATGTTTCTCTGTTTAGCAGTTCATCTGGATTTCTTACTGACATTTAGCTTCTTAACAAAACAAATAACAAAAGCTGCTTCTTCAGGTCTTAACCCTGCAGTCATCAGGACCGCACGGTTGATTGCATTTTTAATTTAAAACTGCAGTCATGACAGTAACCAAAGGGCACCTTACTGAAGATGCTGACTGTTTAAGGAACGTTCTAATGTCTGTAAAGCAGATAATGCTGAAGCCTGAAGAGTAGGATTGTCCTCACAGCCCAGGATGAGTTTTTAATGTTATTTGGCACAGTCAGATGAAGTCCCGTCTTGAGCTGTTTGACATGATCATCAGCCCACTTTGGTCCTTCTGATTGACCATGTCAGGCTGTTTGCAGATCATCTTTTCGTCCAGAAGTACTTAAACGTAACTGTAAAAGTCGCCGCTCTGTTTAGAGTCAACTCTGTGGGTTTCTCCTCACAAACGGACACAGTATTTGACACAAGTCTTTCCAAACAGACTCCTTTTTAGCACATCAGACACGTTTATTATATTAGAAAATATTGTTGAATATTGTCTGGTTGGTAGCAGCTTTCATGAATTTATTCAGTAAAGTGTACGAGGTTATGCTTGGCTGATTTGAATTCTGTCAGATCTTAGCGACACCCCCGACCGCTTATACCATCTCATATTTGTTTTGGGGACACTTTGCAGAGTAGCCTTGCAAGACGACTCTGTATTTTAGTTCATGTGGTAACAAATGTTTTTATTAAAGCACAAAGGGAAAAACTGCTATCAATATCGATCAAACTTAAACTCAACATGACACTGGATTCACTGTGTTTTTTGGACTCATTAAAGGATTGATTGTTAAAGTAAGGATTTTCTTTTGCCATGTCCTCTCATCTTCAATCCCACATTCACATCGTTAAAAGAAACAAAACCACCTCATAAAGGATTGTGTGGTTAAATCTTCATTATTATGTTTTTGTTTGAAAAAGTAGTAAAAGCTGAGTAAAAGATCAGTTTTAAGGATGTTTGAAATGTGGATGGACCAATTATTCGACTGAATACTGCAAAGAATCAACATTTGGCTTCGGTGGGAATGAGGCAGAATAGTGGTGGAGTGGTTGCGCTACAGTCAATGATGCCCACAACGCGCATCGGCGACCCAGCGCATACTTTAAAATGTTGGCTCTGAGCTATTTCACCGTGCTTGATGCTAAAAGATCTGCAGTTTGCAGAGGCTGCAGGACTATGTTGTCCCGAACGCGGTCTTCTGCCAAAATCTTCACCACGGCTATGTTTGAATTCCTTTACTACTCAATATATAATGCCTGAGAATTCTGCGAAAAACCAGTGTGCATCAATGCTGACTAGGTTGGGGAATGTGGACCATAATGCCTTGCGTTTGATCAATTTCAGCAAAAAAAGGATATTTAAATGTACTTTTTTTAGTAAACCATTAACTGTGTCATCATCAGAACACAGTGGACTCATAAGTCTTTGTCAAATAGTCAATATTATATTTATTGATTCAGTTTTCACTTTGTGATATGGGTGACGTCATATTCGCTGTTTAAAAGACAAAATAAAAGGAGTGAGCATGATGTCTGAATTGCTTTTAAAATCTAGTGCACTAGATAGTCCTGCACTGTATAGTTTTTGGTAGTTGTGGAGTAGGATGGGTTAGAGCTGGGCGATATGGCCAAAAAATGAAATCTCTGATTTTATTAACGCAAAATTCTTCCCTCCTTTTACTTTCTTTAAAAAAAATGTTCAAATGACAGAATATATTTAACAAAAACTATTTTGTTTGAGCATCTCCTTTGGAAATCTGCTCAAACACAATGTTAAACTAAATCCATCTGTAAACATGTTTGTAGATCAATGCAGCAGATGTTTGGTGAGCTACAGCTAGCTTCAGCATCTCATAAAGACAAACACTTCTCGCTCTTGACAGAATACCTGTTCCAGCTGTTGAAACTAATCTGTTATACTTCCACTTTTAGCAGCTACGACCTTCAAGCAGGTTTTGTTGCGTGTGGTTTGATGCTCCAAGTTTGAAATCACAACACCACTGGTCAACATTTCATTTTTGACTCACCAGCCAAGTTGGTCAGTTGATGAAAAAATCTACCGGTCAGACACGTTTTTTACCAGACAAATCATTACATTATTTTACAAAAAAAAACTATAGGTGTTATTTTAAAAATGATATGATGTTGAATGCAGAGAGGATGTCACAGCATAATGAAAACATAAGATAACGGTTTTAAATGACTCTGATTTCTAATCAGTCTTTGCTCTCTGCTTTTGACATTTTCACACAGTTATGAAGTGTTGTATTGTCTATCCCAAATAAGTTGTTTCTTCTCTTTAGCACAGCCAAAAAGTGTCCCTGTGACCCCTATGAGGAGAGCTGTCGGTCACCTTTAGTCTGAACCACTGACATATACCAGAATGAAAAGTATTTTCATACTTTTTTAAGAAAATGAAATAGCATAAAAGCAATATATAAATAGTATTAACTAGGGCTGGGCGATAGGGATATTTTTACATCAATATATATATATAGATAGATAGATAACAGTAAAACTATATTTGTTTAATTTGAACACTCTGCAGCTCATTATAGAAATGTGTAATCATCAGCAGGTTATTTAGATTTCAATCTTTATTTCCTATCATACTTTAAATATAACAGATGCACTGAAGGAAAATGATGCAACTGTTTCCCCTAAACTAAACTGAACATTAAAGCAAAAGCTTTCAAGTTTCCAAAGAGAACATGAATAAAACAGAACACTAAACTGCTTGATCAGTTCCATTTAAAAACAAAGCATTCAATCTACAAATCAATTCTAATGTTTTCAAGTTTTACAGAACAAACATCAAATTAACAAACATTTTCATCAACATCCTGTGAATAAACTGGGAACTAAAATCAAATTCTCTGAATTTCTTCTGATAGTTTAGACTGTTGCTGCTGTGAAGGTCTGAACTTTGTTTTTTTTCTGGAGAATTATTCTTTATTTCAGTCTGAGATTGAGCATGTTTGGTGTCACTGCTTCAGGTGATAAAAAGGTTGGTGGTATTTCCAGTTTTAGAAGGAACATGACTTCTGCACAATTTAAAGTGCACGTTACTCTTTTTGTCAGATTTGAAATAACTAAAATACCTCCACACAGGGGAAGAAATTTAATTGAAACACTGGACAAGTTAGCCAGTTGATAAAAAAAAAATTACCGTTCAAACATTTATTTTATCAGCCAAATTCTAATACTTTTTTACACAAATACTTCAGGTATTTCACTTTTTGGATTTTTTTTCTTCTGGTTTTTTTTTTTTTTTTTTGGAGGAAAATGAAATGGCATCAGAGTAATGTATCTGTATCAATGGTATGAACACGTCTTTACTGTCATCTAACTGTAAAGTCAAACATGCTGAGAAAACAAGGACAGATTTAGTAGATTTCCTAATTCTACCTCCAGGTGATCACATTTAGATTAAATCATAACAAAAAAGCCTGAAAACTGTGAAATGTTTTGGGTTCTTGTCATTATATTTCATTATTGACATTAGAGCTGCAGCTTTAAGGATCATCTGACATCTGACAGGTCCCAGTTTTAAGTGTAACACAGACTCTGTGATGCTACACAGACGCTGCTAAAACAGTGGATTCAATTCTGTTATATTTAGAAAACACAGTTTTTATGAATGTCCTATGAATTCATCTTGTTGTATTTTTCCGCCGCGTCTTAAAGGCCGGTCTGTGAAAATACTGTCCGACTTTAAACCGGACCATGATCACACAGAACAGCATGTTAGCATCAGAGCATTAGCGGCTAACAAGCTATATAAGTGAAATGCACCAGTACTTGAATGTCAAAATATTAAAAAGATATTTGTTTTATTAAAAAAAAAAAACAGTTAAATTTATTCTTGGCTAAAACTGCAATAATTAAAAAATAAAGAAAACTTAGCATGCTCATTTAATATTTGGACATACACATATTCAGCCAAGCATGTAAATTATTACAGCCAAAATTTTTCACTTTGTTGAATTCCTGGTTTAAAAGGGTCATTCATTAATTGGTAACATTTCCTGACTTTGGAGACCAGTCGGTAAGGGCTGCTCAAAATACTGCAGCGGTGAGGAGAGGTCCATTCTCCGCTCCGGGAAAGTTCACCCCCCCCTCTCCACCGATGCCCAGGCAAAGTTTGGCTGGACCACCGCTGCTTTGCCAGCGTTAAACTGGCGCCAACTAAACGTTGCTCAAACGTCGGTGGAGCGGTCATTAGCGTCTGACGAGCGGACACGGCGTTGCTGGAACGGTGTCGGGCGTTGAAGCAGCGATCCATGGCAGCGATGAACTTTGATATGGCGTTGTCATAGAGATGCCGGAGCGGGACGGGTAACTGGCCAAAAATACGGGGAGAAATGGACCAGGAACTCATTTGTAATAGAGCTGCCGTTGAGTTCAGACGTGCATCAAATTATTCCAAACTGCATCACCATGGATCCTGAGAGACTTGCAATGGTTGGTGCACTAGTCCATCAGCAGAATTGGAACCTCCCCAGCAACCAACGCTACCACTAAACCAATGCTAAAGCTACGCCGGCTTCAGCCGTGCATCGCTACGCCAACGCCCGTTTGTTTGTTGTTTTTTTTTCTTCTCCATTGTATGCGCGATGACGAGTGTTGTCAGAATTCGGCGTTCCAGCAAACTTCGGGCAGTGTGACCAAGCCCTAAGGTTTCCTAATTTTGGAGACCAGTCATCCTCATTCTGATTTCATTTCCTGTCAACAACTAAAAAACAGGTGATAAGAGTTGATCCAGTTTCTTTAGTAAAGCTGTGAAGCGGGTTCTCTGCTGCTCGTTGGTAAGCCACAACTGTAAGGTTAAAGTGGCTGCAGGTCTTCCTGCTTTTTAATTGACTCTTTGGTAAATGTTATATCACCCTACTTGAGCTTTCCCTTTTCTGTCCAGGAGAGGAGGCAAGTGTGTTCAAGTGTTCAATTTCCCGTGAAACGGAGTGCAGCCGCGTGGGGAAGCAGTCCTTTATCATCACTCTGGGCTGCAACAGCGTCCTCCTGCAGTTCTCCTCACCCGCAGGTGAGTGATCGTCACATGTGACTCACAGGTGTGAAGTCACATCCTCAGTGTTTCTCTTTAGAAAGGAAAGGACAGCAGAGGTACGACTCAGCATTTTACTGCATCAGTATTATAAACATGAAGCTGAATAAAGGGATGTGTTACTACTGAGGAAGTTCTGGTTGGTTTCTTTTTCTCTGCTTAGTAATATGTTTAAATTTAGCGGTCGTCTGATCTGGGGTCGAACACTCATACAAATATCATGGTCATCCTCTATAAAATTATAAACACAGTTGGTTCTGCAAGAAAACATGGAAGTAATGCGAAGTCTAAAGCTACCACTGACTTTGAATAAACTACAAGATCAGCCTAAACGTTCACTGTTCTGAGTAAACTCACTCAGAACTTCCTGAAATGTTTTCTTTATTGGCTGACAGTAGTAATTTACTTGTGAAAAGTCGCATCCATGTTTTTCCAGCTCTGTTTGTCTAGTTCTCCACAGCAGTGAGCAAAGATCCAGCCCTATCCAATATGGCGCCCGACTTTGCATACGCAACAAGTTAGCATAGCAACTCTAGCCTATATACAGTGCTGTGAAAAAGTATTTGATCCCTTCCTGATTTCTGCTTCTTTCACATTAATCACACACACAAAGGTCTCAGATCATTAAACCAATTTTAATATCACTCAGAGAGCCCAATGAAATAGAAAATGCAGTTTCAACATGATGTTTTTATTTATTTATATTTATTTAAACCTGGACATTTACTTGGCCAATCCACAACCTTTATTTTTGTATTGTTAATGCTTTGAGCCATGCAGAGGTGGACTTGCTGGTGCGCTTCAGATCATTGTTTTGCTGCGTGATCTAAGAGCGCTTGAGTTTGAGGGCACAAACTGATGGCTGGACATCCTACTTCAGGATCTTCTGGTTGACAACAGAATTCATTCTTCCATCAATCACCACAAGGTGTCCAGATCCTGGGGCAGCAAAACAGCTCCAGATCATCTCTCTGCCACCACCATATTTCACTCTTGGCACAGTGTTCTTTTTTTTTTTTTTAAACGCGGTGTCATTTCTACGCCAGATGTAACAGGCCGCACACCTTCCAGAAAGTTCCATTTTTGGTCCACAGAATGTTTTTCCAAAAGTCTTGAGAATCATCAAGATGTTGTTTTGCCAAAGCGAGACGAGCCGTTGTCTTTCTTATGGTGGAGTCCTGAACACTGACCTTGACTGAGGCCAGCGAGGCCTCTGGTTCTTTTGTGACTTCCTGGACGAGTCGTCATCTCACTCTTGGAGTTGTTTTAGTTGGTCGACCACTCCAGGGAAGGCTTGCCACTGTTTTCTCCATTTCTGCATCGATAGCTTTTACAGTGGTTCACTGGACCCCAAAGCTTTGGAAATGTCTTTGTAACCTTTTCAAGACTGATAGATTCCAATCGCTTTTTTCCTCTCATTTCCTCTGGAATTTCTTTGGGTCATTGCATGATGTGTTGGTTCTTGAGATCTTGTAGCCTACTTCACTTTGTCTGACAGATTCTGTTTGAATGATTTTTTGATTGAACACGTGCGGTGATAATCAGGTTTGTGTAAAAATTTGTGAAAACTTGTGAAATTGACCTCATCTGTCCCAGTTTTTTGTGATTTTTACAAGGGGGGCAGTCACTTCTTCACACCAGATAGAATTGTAATTTTTTTCCTCTTGGTAAATAAAATCATCATTTTGAAACAGCCTTTTGCATTTCCTTGGGTTGTTTCTGAGTGATATTAAAATTTGTTTGATGATTTGAGAAATACAGAAATCAGGAAGGGGGAATAGTTTTTCATGGAACTGTAACTCATTAGCTGCAGTGAGCATCATGACGGATGGTGGCTGCTTGTGGTTGGCTGAAAGCGGTGGCTGCAAGTAGAAACTTGGTGTGCATAGTGGCCAAAAGAAGTGCTTTTGTTGTGTGTTGCAGACTTCCAGTCGTTTTATAACCTCCTGAAGAACTGCCGTGGTCATCCTGGAGAGCAGTCGGTGTTCAGTGAAAGAACAGAGGAGTCTTCTGCTGTACAGTATTTTCAGGTGAGAGCAAGACTATCCAGAAAAACACTTGTTGGTTCTTTAAATCTCAACGCCCACATCCGTTTAGCTTTTTTCATAATAAGTTCCAAATATCTTTAAAAAAACTCAGACATTGCAGAATGTTGGTAGTTTCAATTTCAGAAACATTTTCCCCTTATCAGTTTCTCATCATCATTTTTAGGAAATGCGAGATTTTAGGAAATCCAATGAAATTTTTACTTAAAAACAAAACAAAAATTAAGCCATCAAATCTTTAAGTTTTACTTGACTCGTGGTCAAATCTGTGAAGACTCATTCATCTTGGGTGGTTCCTTAGCAGAAAATTTATCAAACATTTCATCGGAAACATAGTTTTAACTTAAACTTTAGATAAAGTTAGTTAAGTCACTTTGGTTTGAATCCTGAATCCTGTTATTTTGCAATGAAATGGTGAAGTTGTGATTGAATCGTGGATTTTATTATAGACTTCCAGCTCCAGAAGTGGGTTCTGCTCTGTATCTGATGAGATTCTGCTAACCAGCTCACATCAGCAGGTCTGGGCAGTCCATGCTGCTGGTTCCCCTCTGAATCTGCAGGAGAACATCCTCCTGTCAGCAGAACCAGGCACTTTCTGTCACTTCTTGAACAAACGGAATAAGAAGCTGCAATTCTTCAGTCAGAGGGCCGCTTCTGTTGCAGCTTCACTGTTCATGTCAAATGTGTCATGGGTCTGAGTTTGGGTCCTCCTGTCTTTTCACTTCATGTGGGGCAACCTGATGAGTTTATTTTAGGACGCCAAAAACAGTTAGACTCTGGTCAATATGGCCATCCTAATGGACAATAAAAAAAAAATCAAAAAATTGAAATTTAAATCAATTTTATTTGAAAAAGAAACTCCAAAATCCATCAGTGTCCTTGACCCCAGATTGGGGATTATCAAAATAAAGTTTTGGAGCTGCTTCTCAGAGCTGACAGGAGGAAGCTGACACCACAAGCACAGATTTCCTACAGCTCCATCTCACCTGTAGGGAACTTCAGGTGTAGGTGTGCTGTGTGTTGGGTTCTCAGGGTTTGTCTCTGTGATGGGCTGAACCAAACACTGAAGCAGAATCATTGCTTTTAGCAGTTTCCTGTCTGCGGGCTTAATGGCACAGCAGCCGGCTCCACCTGGGGACATTGGCTCCATCATCACTGCTGTATCACACAACAGTGTCTGAGTGCTCTGAGCAGAAGCCTCTTTCTGCATGTGGTGAAAAGTGAAGCTCTTTGCAGGAATAGTACTTTCATGCATTGAACTGTGGCAGAAATGATCTTTTTCATCTAGATGATTTGGATGAGGCTTATAGAAAAGCATCTCTGTGGTTGACAGCATTCATGAGAGAGAAGTGGATGAGCAGAAAAGCACTGCTGTGAAGTGTTTCCTGGTCAGACAGCTGGAAGATGGAGAAAAGCAGTTCTTTCATTTTTGACCTTTATTTTGTTGGTAGTTCTACGGATACCTCTCCCAGCAGCAGAATATGATGCAGGACTATGTTCGGACAGGAACCTACCAACGGGCCATCCTGCAAAACCACACTGACTTTAAGGACAAGGTAATCAATGTGATATGCAATGACGGCGAACTGCTGAAGGCATTGGAATGTGACCCACAGTGCACTGAGGTTCTGCTGACCACATGCTGTCCAGATTCTTTCTCTCTCAGAACTATCTGTAGCACTTCTAAAGCTGCTGCTAGTTTTCAGGCGGATCTGTAGCTAATGGTGATGAATGCTGCCCCCTGCAGGTGGTGCTGGACGTTGGCTGTGGCTCGGGGATCCTCTCTTTCTTCGCGGCCCAGGCTGGAGCCAGGAAGGTGTACGCCGTAGAAGCCAGCACCATGGCACAGCATGCCGAGGTGCGTAGTTTCATCTGAAGCGCCTGTTTGTCACATTCACTTGTTGCCTGATGTAAAGCATCTCCAGTCCTCTAATGCCGCTGACCTCTGCCTGACAGGTGCTGGTCAACAGTAACCGTTTGGGAGAACGCGTGGTGGTCATCCCAGGGAAGGTGGAGGAGGTGACACTACCCGAGCAGGTGGACATCATCATCTCAGAGCCCATGGGCTACATGCTGTTTAACGAGCGCATGCTGGAGAGCTATCTGCACGCCAAGAAGTTCCTCAAACCCAGCGGTGAGCGGTGAAGGGGAGGGTGTGGTGAGGAAGAGGGTGTCAGATGTTGAAGCTGCACTCATGCAGTCAGCGGGCTTTTGGTCAGACTGGCCCGTTTGTGATTTCATTGGTCCAGGGTCTGCAAGCTGAGTGGCTCTGGACCCTCAGCCTTTGTGGCTCCCTGCTTGAAAACAACAACGTTCGTCATTTTTAACAGTAACGTTTTTGTGGGTTCTTTTCAAACAAACATTGGTGGTCAAAAGAAAAAAGTTCAAAGTTTTCTTTTTGTATTTAAACCCACAAAAGAAAAAGCGCTGTAATTACCCCCTTCTGATGTTCAGATGTTCTGATCCATTTCAGCTCAGAGAATCGGATCGTTCATAATGAACCAAAATCCATTAGGAATCTGATCAGCAACCACCATTAATGACATGAACTATATTGTTGTTAAAATGAATTATTACATCTCTTAATATTTTGAAACAAATTCCCTGTATGATTGTTTATTAATGCAAAAGAAACAACAGTTTGTTTTTATTTATCATAATAGTGTCAATAACATCAATCAGCATCTTATTTCTCTGAACGGTGAAGTTGGTAAGACTTCTGAAGTTTCTAATAGGTTGTTATTAAGAAGAAATTGACCATTGCTTTCTGAGTGATGAAGGTTGCAGAGCCTTGCTTTAGTCACACAGACGTGTTCGTTTCTGCTATTATTGGAATAAGATTTTCCTCTCCAAGCTTACATGATGCTCTGTCTCTCAGTGAGCTTGATGGAGTGTCTGCGATCTTCTGCAGCATAACTGTTTTCTGTGCCTTTCAGGTAAAATGTTCCCCACAATCGGAGACGTCCACCTGGCTCCTTTCACAGATGAGCAGCTCTACATGGAGCAGTTCACTAAAGCCAACTTCTGGTAAGGACGGGGGGGCGTTGAGGGCTTGCCATCATGAAACATGCTCAAAACTAATGTTTACTGCGTCACGACTTTACTGTGTTCATTTAGTCCTTCATGGAGGATCAGACTGAGGGAGGGACTTTAGAATAACCTTAGCAGCTGTTTGTAACCTCAGTGGGTCACTAGGTGGTTCCTGTCTGCAGAAATACAAGACTTCTTTGGTTTGATGCACTGACATATATTCATTTACTGGACAAGACAAAGTGTTGACGTCACCCAAAGGAAATGCCTTGCATCAGGCCAGAGCCTTCTCCGTCACTTCCTGATAGTCTAGCGCCATATTTTAACCCGTCTTCAGTCACTGGTCCGAGAATCACGTTTTTACAGGAACTGCTGTCGCCAATCATGAGTGAGCTTGTTCGACCTCCACATTCCTCCCACTGAAAGCGGGCTTGGAGACGCTGTCAATCAAATGTTGGGGGTGGGGCCAGCGGATGCTTTTACTGAGGCATCTGATTGGTCAGTTTATAACTTGAACTATTGATACAGGAAAAATATCTTTTAAAAAACTAGTATTAGAAAGAAGATGTTAAGAAGAAGTTTTCGTAGCAAGAATGATGATTCTGACTATGGAAATTTCTGGGGTTCTCCAGACAGGTTTGGTGTTTTCAAACTATTTTCAACCATTCTCTTCTCTCCATTTTTTTTCTTTTTCCTTTTTACTAATCTGAAAAATGATCCGAACAGTGACACGACTGAACCACAAGGATCCATTGCATCCCTTCTGAAAATACAGCAGAGGAAATTAGTTTCTGTAGCACATTCAAAGATATTTTAAATAATGTTTTTCAGTGTCTGCTGATGCATCAAGTCAAAATGATTTCTCACATCAATTAAGTATGATCACAATGTTGAACCCTGCACTTGGGTCCTTTTAATGTTGAAACTTTAGAACGTTAGCTTTTCTCATGTAAATATTCAAAGGTTTTCTGGATGTACAATGGGAATTGGATTAATCTTTAAGTTTACATTCCCCCAGCTGAACTTCAGACATATTTACATTTATAGAAAATTGAAATGATTAATTCGTAAATATAAATGTTATTTTATTACTCTGTAAATATCACAGTAATTGCAGCGAATGGAGAGGCAGCAAACCCTCCTTTCCATTGAATTGAATCAGGGGTGCTCACACTTTTTTTGGCATGTGAGCTACTTTCAAGATGACAAGCTCTGAACGAACGATAGATAGATGGATGGATGGATAATATTTGCATTTTAAAAAAATAACATGAAAATTGTTTTAAAATTCTAATTTTGAAGTGCTTTAATAACCTTCCACTAGAGGCAAAGTGGGGTTCAGTGTTACAGATAATTAAAAAAAAAAAACATATCTTTTTGTAATCCATGGATGAATAAATCTTTCGTGATAACCTGAGCTAGCTCTGCATTCAGCACTTGTAGTTGGCTGTCTTTATTAGGCTAGAAATACTCTACTAATCAGTTGTTCTTGTATTGACAGTCGTTAATCCTTTGTACTACATTTTGTACTTTTCTTCGTCAATAGGACGTGGGTTCAGATCCCGCCTCCAGCTTTATTTTGTTGAATCTTTTTTACTTTCGCTATATTACTCACACATATTCTCTCACTCAGTGCTTTAAGTGGTCCGGTACTCTCTGGTACTCGGTACCGGCACTTCTCCACACCAGAAGTACTGCCAGTACTCTGTATCAGCACTAGAGACGCGATGTTCTTTTATCCTCCCCTGAGTTTTATACGTTCACATAAAAGCTCAAACTAGCTCATCTGTATAACTTCAGATGCAAAGATCACATGAGATGTGAACAACCCCATCCATGGGAGAAAAGAGAGTGTGCAGGGGGAGAGAGAGGAGGAGAGCTGCAGGAGTCATCGTTGTGGTCATGAGTTTTTCTGTTTGTCAAAAGTGTTTCACCAGAAGCTTCTGTATGGAGCCTGATTTGTTTCTTGTTGTGTAACAATCATGAGTTTGTTACATTTTGTCATTTAGGTTTATTTTTAATGAGAGGATTTTACAATAGTAAAATAAACTTGTTTTTAAACACTCCTGACGTGACACTAAATTAAGAAGCCTTGTGTGTTTGATCAATCCTCCAGAATGCACATGTCAGAATACAGAATAAAATGATGATCAAATCTATTGTCAGAACTGTTTATTATTAAAATAAGTTTAAAGCTCATGTTCTTATCTTCTGCTGCACAGCAGTAACTATAGGATCTGTTCCGAGGTAAAGTTCTTCAATGAGAGAATTGCATAATAAAACATGCAAGTAAATTTACTGCTTTAAGAGGATCTTTTTGACACTGAATTTTACTTTGAAAGGAATCAGTGGGAACTGCTGTCAGATTAAAATAAATCAAAATTATTATATAGCCTATGAAAAAATACAACATTGTTATAGTTTAATGGTTGTAGAATTTAAAAGTTAAATGTAATAAATGGCCTAACGGCTGCTAAAAAACTTTTTTTTTTTTTTTTTAGTGTAGTGAGATTTTGTGGCTCTAGCTCGATTTTTGTCAGTAAGAAACTGAACCAAATGGTTCTTTTAGAGGTTGCAGAGCCATTAATCTTCCATTAATAACATCATTCAAAGTACACATACACACTTTTAGATATACGTGCTGATATGCTGACAGAAGAATATTTACAATGAATCCATATCCAACTGTAACATTTTGTACACACGTAAAATAAATCTAGAATTGATATTTCAAAAGTAATTCAAACTCTGTTATTGATGGGGAAATCTAAATTATTCTGATCCAGATCTCAAGTCCATCAATCCTTCCTGTGATTATTTCCAGGATTAAAATGATAAACTCCGATCTTGGTTCTTCATTGGATAAATAAAAAAGAGTCAGTCTTTTAAACGGATCTTTGAAATGAACGTATCCAAAAGATTTGGCTCCCATAAAAGAGCCACGAATTCCATCTCCATCTGGTGCAATTACACTTACTCACTTGCTACAAGAAATGTCAATCATAGACACATTTCACTGTGCTGGCTGTACACATTAACACATGTTTTTCAACACAAGGTGGTAATCATCCTCTCCCTTCCATTCACTCATGATGCAGACAGATATAAACATAACAGGGTAAAATAACTAAGGGCCAAACGGAGTAAAACAGCCAGACAACAAAACACACAGACAAAAACCCACACTTACACCCTAATCCAAACAAACAAACAAAAGGAATCGTATCCCACAATTCCCTGCACCGCCGGATCTGACAGCAGGCCCAATGTTTCTGTGACCATCACTAGAATATATTAGGCGTGTTTGAGATAATCCAGGCGAACGCAGATCAACTGGTGTATGCTAGTTAGTTTTTCGCTCCAACATCACGTCAGTCATCATAAAAATATCATGAGAAAGGGGGGGGTTCAAGGTGGCTACTTAAGTGAGTGCAGCTGGTGACTACAAAACAATGCATTGTGGGAAACAGTGACCTGACAGTTCTTGTATTTTGAAGTGATGCAGTTCAGGAGCGGCTTGAGCTCAGTGAAGGACATCTGTGTATTTTATAACTGTTTCAGTGAATCACTGAAAATGAAACAAGATTTCTATTTATATAAATGACTGTCATTGAAATCAACTTCACTCACAATACTTTATCATTAGAAATTCTTTTACTTTAGTTATTTTTTCTAGTGATAGTCATTTTGGTTTTAATGCTAAACATCAGACACATATTTGCATTTATGCAGCAGAAGGAACTCATCAGTACAGGCGACACAAATCATCTGGGGTTTTGTGTTTGTCGCCTTTAAAAGTAAACTTTTGAAACCCAAAGTGCAAGAAAAGTGGACCCTAGGACCTGTTGGAGACTTTTCTAAAGTTTTTATTATTTTATTTTGCATGGTCTGGTTCATTTTCATACACTGTGTATCTTTTACAGGACAGAAGATATTTACTTGGATGTTCTATGTATGTTTCAACAAGTTATACAAAAGTGAAAGTTAACCGATGTTTTTAGGTTACATTACTTTTATCTTAATATTCTTTTGACAGTTTTTTGATCAGAACATTTCATTTAATTACAGCATCACTTCAAGAAAATGTTACATTTGTGTTATACTGTTGTTAGTTCCTGTTTGCTCATTATTAAATCAAATGGAAATCAATGTTGTAATTGTACTCCCATTTAAAATAATGTCATATACACCGTCATTGTATGATTACATTATTTTATAGGCTTGACCTGAGCTCCCTCTTTATTACTTCATATTATGACGTATAGAAAGAAATGCTTTTTTATTGATCAAATTGACATTCATTATTTTAATTTCCTTTATTTTATTTTGCTTTTTTTTTGGTCATCAGTAAATGACTGTATTTTGTACAGCCTGATAAGTTTATGGTATTATTTCTATGTGAGAGATTGGATGTTACAGTGTGCTGTGATGTGTTTTAATAAAAAAAAACCTAATCCATTTTGACTGAATTTCTCTACCCAAAAGGGGCTCTCTTTCATATGGCATTGTCCTTAGTTTTTATCATAAACCAAAACTGCTTGATTCTGGACCAAAACGTGGTAAAAACCAGTCCTTTCACGTGGGTGTCTTGTGCTCTGTTGTTCTCCTGCCTCTCAGGTATCAGCCCTCCTTCCACGGTGTTGACCTGTCTGCCCTGCGAGGAGCAGCCGTGGATGAGTATTTCCGGCAGCCAATCGTAGTACGTGTCAATCACAAAGCTTGCGTAGACCGGAACAGCCCGAGGGACTCTGCAGCTCACAGGGAACCTGTCTGCTTCTTCTCTGCAGGACACCTTTGATATCCGCATCCTCATGGCCAAGTCCGTCAAATACACGGTTAACTTCTTAGAGGCCAAAGAGGAGGATCTGTACAGGTGAGTGTGTGCTTGTTTTTTTTCCCCGTTTGTTTGCTTCCCGTTCATGCTCGTCTTCCTGGTTTCAGAATAGAGATTCCCTTCAAGTTCCACATGATGCACTCGGGCTTGGTGCACGGTCTGGCCTTCTGGTTCGATGTGGCGTTCATGGGATCTGTGTAAGTGACCTGCTGTTCTACACCTGTGCAGGTGTTTGCTGGTGCTCACTCAGACATGTCTCGTGCTCTCCCTGCAGGATGACAGTGTGGCTGTCCACAGCCCCCACAGAGCCGCTCACTCACTGGTACCAGGTGCGCTGTCTCCTGCAGTCTCCCCTCTTCACCAAAGCCGGGGACACGCTTTCTGGCACCGCCCTGCTGGTGGCCAACAAACGGTACGTCTGGTTTCCTCCAGGCTGCGCAAACCTTTCATCTGGAGCTGCGTTTTTTTTTACTCAGATTACTGAAAATGTTTAGCTGTGCACTCGCTAATCACTTCTGATAGCTATAGATTCAAAATACAATTGTTGGAAAACTCTGCTTTGTCTTCTGAAGATGTTTTTGGCTCATTTTTCTTTTTAAAGCTGAAAGTATGACAGAGTGACTGGAGGGATCTGTTATATTAATACAAAACTGTCCAATACTCTTTTTTTTTTTTTTTCACAGACAAAGCTATGATATCAGTATTGTTGCCCAGGTGGACCAGACCGGATCGAAGTCCAGTAACCTCCTGGACTTGAAGAACCCCTTTTTCAGGTGAGTTCAAGCTGTGAGGAAGACGCTGGTGTGTCCGCTGCAGCCCCGGCACGTGTGAGCGAGCAGGCTTCCTCCCTTCTGCTTCCAACAGTTGTGCTTGTTTGCAGGTACACAGGCACCACCCCCAACCCTCCTCCTGGCTCACACTACACCTCCCCTTCTGAGAACATGTGGAACACAGGGGCAGCCTACAGCATGGGTCAGGGGATGGCAGTATCAGGTGAACACTCAGAACAGTCCCTGAATCTCTGGAGCCAAAGCCCAAGTTTTCTCCAGAGAGAAATCTGTAAAGATGGGAGGCGACCCTGCTTCCTGTCCTGGAGGGGTCGACATCATTCACTCCTCAGGGTTTATTCTTTTTGGATCCCGGAGATAAGATAGTTAAGCCCTTTTAGTGTCATTCCTGCACATGGAGCAGGAAGTCGGTCTCTGTAGATGCTGTGGGTCCTGAGTAATACGCTCATGGTTGTGTGGAGTTTGGGGGGGTGTCTCCAGCTTAGAGCAGTAATAGGGAAGCTGCATCTTTAAAAAGCTGAGCCTGAACCTTTGGTGATCCCTTTCTGAATGCATCTGTGAGACTCACGTCAGCCTTTCAGGAGTTCTCTGGGTTTATCTCAGCTCACGCTGACAAGGTTTCGTTTTCACTTCTGCCAGGTAAACAATTTGCAGGAGTGTCTCAGTTTCAAAAAACTGGTGTTCTGCTTTTGCCATATCAAACTTTATTTGTACACATGGACTGTATATGAAAACCTGACTGAGTAGCCCCTCCCCCCCTGGCGGTCCAATCAGGAAGTACAATTCTCAGCATAAATGAGTACACCCCACTACATTCTCAGAAAACCTTTAGTGTCTTTTCAGAATCAACATTTTCTATTAGATAATATACTATAAAATTGATTGTAAACAAGATTTATTCATTTGCATAAACAAAAAAGTGATTTTTTTTCAACTGATTCATTTGAGCCCATGTTTCAAAATGAGTAGACCCCAAGTCTAGTCTGAGGAGAAAAGCCAAACTTCAGACTACAAAACTCATTAACAGACATTCAATCACAGGTGAGTCTAATGATTCCTTTAAGATGTGTCCAGGACACAGGTGACTGTAAAAGAGCATTACTGAACAAAGAAAAGCCCTTCCCATTTCATGCTGTCAGAAATGGCTCCTCATGGAAGAGAAATGTCATAAAATCTAAGAAAAGAAATCATTTCTTTACACAAAAAGGTGAGGGCTACAAGAAGATCAGCAAAGCTTTACATATCAGTCCAAATACTGCAGCAAAAGTGATCAAAAATATAAGAAAGATGGAAATGCAACCATCTTACAGAGACGTCCAGACCGTCCATAGAAGTTAACATCTCAACAGGAGCGTCTTCTGATGAGAATAATGAAGAAAATCTCCATGAAAGTTCACTGCAGTTAGCTAAAGCAGTAGAAAGCCAAACTGGAGAGACCGTTTCCCGTGACACCAAACGGCGCACACTGCAGAGGAATGGCATGCATGAAGGAAGCCTCTCCTGAAGTCCATGCATGAAAAACCAGACCAAGAATTTTCTAGGGCTCATGCTGAAAAAGAGGAGGACTGGGACTCTATACTCTGGAGAGATGAGGCAAAGATCTCTGTTTTTGAAACGAATGCTTTTAAAACTGCATGGCGTCACAAAGGTGAGGATTTCAAAGAAAACTGCATGGTTCCTACAGTGAAGCACGGTGGTGGCAGTGTCCTAATGTGGGGCTGCATGAGTGCTGCTGGTGTTGGGGAGCTGCATTTCATTGATGGTATCATGAACTCAACAAGGTACTGAAGGAGAAGATGCTGCCATCACTCCGTGCACCTTTCCAACACCACAATGATCCAAAACACACATGGAAAGATACTGCTGCATTTCTGCAGAAGAACAGGGTGAAGGGGATTGAATGGTCAAGTATGTCTCCTGATCCGAATCCAATCCAACACCTGTGGAGAATTCTGAAACAACAAGTTGAGCATCTCTCTCCATCCATCATCCAGACCCTGAAAGAGGATATTCTGAAAGATCGATGCTGCAATATGTCTCCAACTTGTTCATTCATGTCTGGAAGACTCTGGTGTCCTTCAAAATCACAGCGCTCACACAAAATACTAGATGTAGTTTTTGATGCAGGGTGGATTCATTTTTGCTTCAACTAATTTAAGTAAAACTGAAGATTTTGTGATTGAAGTTACATTATTCACCTTCATTTCACGAGTTACTCAATAAAAGTTTAGAAATTGTTCATCACGCTACTGATTAAATGAGTACTTTTTAAAAAGGGTGTACTCCTTAATGCTGAGCACTGCTGGCTCCAACAAGCCAAAATCCCAAAGACTTCTATAGAGAAATAAACAGCCATTCTCCTTCATTCTGTTTGTCAGAATAACCATTCTTGCTCTGATACATTTTTTAACATCTTCTTGATAATCCTTGTTTTTTTTCATATTATTTTGAAGGGCTCGTCATTCGTGTTATAAACTGACCAATCAGATGCCTCAGCAGTAGGTGGTGCCTTCTGGCCCCCACATCAAATGTTCATAGTGTTTGTTTGACAGATTCAGAATTCTTTCAAGTGGTAGGGGCGTGGCCTTTTAACAAGCTCACTCCTGATTGGTGAGAGAATTTGCCTTTGAAACTTTGACTCAGACCAAGTCGGACCAATTACTGCTTACTGACAACGTCTGGTTCCGACGTAGCAGCGTCCGTATTGACATTGACGGTAATGTTTAGCTTCTTCCATCTTCTAATCATTGTGGCTCTTTCATCATCAAGCTGCTTGGCAGTTGACCCAGTAGCTCTTTCTAGGGTTGTGGAGGTCTACAGTTTTTCCTCTGGTGTCTTTGGACAGCTCTTTGGTCTTGGTTATGTTAGTAGTTAGTTTTACTAATTGCAGATGCTTCTAATTTAGGAGAATAAGTGGAGTGGAGGTGGACTGTGTAAAGGCGAACTAACCGGTCTTTGAGGGTCAGAATTCTAGCTCACACATTCTCACCCCAAGTCGTCACATGGACCCGTGGGTAGGAGCCGTCCACGTCAAAAATTGATGCTTTGGGTGTACCCAACTCGTCATTTTTTGACGAGCTGGCTCATCCTATTAAATCAAGGCTCCCTAACCTCCAGGCCGGACGCAGATCGGTACTGATTCTGGACGCGGACCGGGCTAGGAAACCGGTACTGGACATGTCCCAAGGTTTGGTCCGCGTTCTGTAAACGACTGGACCCCTGATTTAATCGGAACAGCCGGCGCGTCAAAACATGACAAGTTGGGGAAACCCAAAGCGTCAGAGTGACGGGTCCTTACCCATGCATCAGTTTGTGATGACTTGGGAGTGAGAACATGTTGGATACACACATGCTCAGAATCTTATTTACAGCAGTACTATACAGATACATTATTTCTACAAAATCAATGGAATTTTCTGAGTATTTTTAGATGATGTCTCTCACATGCACCTAAAATGAAAATGACAGACCCCTCTATGATTCCTAGGTAAGAAAACTTGTACAATCACAAGAAGTTCAAATACCTATTTTCCTCACCATTCTTTGCCCTCTGAACTGAGAATCATCCAGGACCCTGGTAATTAGTGCTGTCAGGGTGTGTGCAAAGATTCTTCATCTGAACTGGTGTGTTAATCCCTTCCTCTATCGTGAAGCCTTCAATGGTAATCCAATATGGTTTCCTCTTTTTCTCCAGTGTTCAGACTCTGTCGGGGATGCTGGGAGCTGAAGAGGGTTCTTGTGTTTACAGTGGAAAATAGAGGGAAAGGCTGACCGCTGTACTGTCTGTCTTCCACAGGGATGCCTGCAGCATATGACCTCAGCACAGTCATCGGCAGTGGCACTGCAGCGGCCCACAACAACATTATCCCCCTAGGTATGAATCCCAGCTCCACCTAAGGTGGAGAGACATCCACTGCAAGCATGATGCATCGCCTCACATTGGGAGGAACCAGCACAAAAAATGAACGGGGCAAAACTGTCTTCTAAGATTATTTCATAATCCACTAACTAAACCCAAACACACCTGTCGGGATATCTAAAAGAAGTGCTGAGATTATTATGGGATGGCCACAGGACCTACAGCTTGGTGGCCATTGTGTGTGTGTGTGTGTGGGGGGGTGGGGGGGGGTGCTGTTGCTTTTACAGATCACACACATTCAAATCCTCAAAGATTCTGTAGAACATGAAGCTTTAGTTGAATCAAGGAGAGAGGACACGGAAACAGGAGCCTTTCTGTAAAGAGCAGCAGCATCACAGCTGCTGAGTGTCGACTTGATTCAGAAATCCTGGATCCCACATTGACCTGAGAGAGGTGCTTAAGCAGAAGCTGAACCTTCGGGGAGTTGGGGAGGATTAAGACGTGTGCAGAGCTGCTGGAAGAGTGCTCATGAAGCTAAAATGACCCATTTGGATCTTCAATGTGGTCCCACGCTCCTCTGCAGCAGCAGCGGGGTTCTGTAACCCCCTCACAGCTCCAGTGTTTGATCAGTGAACTGCTTTGGCCGTTTCTCTGTTTGTGAGCTCCTTGACTTGTTTCCAGCATCTGCGTGCATCTATTCAGCTCAGTTTGATTGATGGACCGGTAGCCCAACAACACAGTTGTCTCAACGGGCTTCACGCCCCCTGTGAGGCCACGCCTCCCTGGTGCCTCCTGCTGACTCTTCTCTCTGGTTGCAGTGAACACAGGGATTGTAAACCACACCCACTCCAGGATGGGCTCCATCATGAGCACAGGAATCGTTCAGGGTAAGTCCCCTCGATGGAAACGTATGCAGTCAGCTGCTGTCACCGAGGTCACCCTGCTCTCTCCTATCTCCCAGGAGCCACCACTGGTCAGTCGGGTCCCAGCAGCAGCGGTACCTACTATCCCGTCACCAACCAGTTCACCATGGGGGGTGCTGCCATCTCCATGGCTTCGCCTATGGTTGTCCCTGGCAACACTGTGCATTATGGAAGCTAGGATAAAGACTTTGCAAAGACCCATTTGACCCTCATACCCCTGCATGAAAAGCACCCTTCTACAAACTCTGGACCCCCCCTACTGCAACCAAAACCAGTATACCAAAACAGCTGCTGTGCTGACACCTCCCTGTTTTACAGAAACCCCTGAACGCTCGTATCCGTCCAGACTCCACCCCCTTCCCTCCAACCTTGGATTTGTCTGAACAGCAAAGTTTTCATCCCAGTTTCTTTGTTTACATCGTCCCTCCAGGCGGCGTCTTCCCTCCACCCCTGCTCTTTTGAAACGGCCTAGGTCTTTGTTCTGTCCTGAGACTCGGCACTTTGTTAGAAACCAGCATCATTCCGTTCCAGAGTCCACACCTCTGTACCACAGGGACGTCCCAGACTGCTGGTGGTGCAGCAGGACATGATCACAGTCACCCGCGCTCGCCGTGGGCTGCTGCGTTGACACTGCAGACCCACTTTGTAAAGCCCCTCTGCACTTTTACTACAGACTTCTCCAGGCAGAACTGCTCCCTCAGACCCTCATAAAAAAACTCTCCCTGCTTTCTGGCAGAGCCCCCACCCCCAGCCTTTGCCGGCGCACGCAGCCATGAGGGCTTTGGTTTGTACTAGTTGGGGATGTGAACAAACTGATCTTCCAGGTCGCCTTTCATGCTGAGTGATGACAGAGCCAAGGGTGTCTTTGAGCGGCTGAATTCTGTAGAAACCCCTTCATGAAGGACTGGTGAAGTCTGGATCTGACCTGTCTCAGCTCCACACTTTACCTGCTGATCAGTGTCTCTTCAGCCCAGAAATGATCTGTTTTTAAATGTCTGCCATCCGTGTCCTCTCAGAGGGAAAGTTCAGCTGGGAGATGTTCGGTTGCTCTGTAGCTGCACTTCCTGATGTTGGACAGCAGGGTGCAGCAGCGCTCCTCTTTCTGAACTTCCTGTCTGTGGACAGCCGTTTTCGGGTCTGTGCAGTTTTAACAGCATCCCTTCTTCAAATCCTTTCTCCATCGTCATCTGCAGCCTCTGAACCTTTGGGTAACATTTGTTGGCTGCATGTTTGATCACATTTTCATTTTTAATGAATCTTCATAAGTGAGGCTGATTTTCTGCCCCCCTGACCTGCGTCTGCCTTTTCCTGCCCTCGCTCTTCTGTGTTCACCTAACTGTCCTAAAGTGGAACATGTGGCATCGCTCGGCTGCTGTTCTATTTTAGCTTGAGAATAAGCAAATGTTTGATAGGAAATGAAGAGCGGTAGAGTCCTGATTACTCAGCATGTAAGGTGACCGTCTGAGGGGTCACAATGACCCGCGTGGATCTGAGCTGCAGCTGAGCCCCGGCAGCTCCTGGAGAGACGCTGGGAAGCGTACCAGGCTGACCTCAAGCCCGGAGTTCCCTGCTCCTCCAAACCTCCTTCAGACTGTCACAAAAGAACTGGAAGTGGGAGATGGTCCCTCCTCCCCCCGCATCCTGCTCATCGGATCAGTGTCTGACCAGCAACATATCCGTGGTACACAGCTAACGCCCCGTTTTATCAGTAAAGGACAGACTGAGGCTTTTATGCATTCTTCCAGTGTTATGTATTGTCATTTGATTTAGAGCTTTAAGAGAGCTGGGAAATTGTCTCTTTGTAGGAATTATTTTTGTTGACTTTTGTTTGAGAAAAAAAAAAGATGCTGATTAAATGTGCTGGAGTGGTCCCACATCCATCAGATGTTTGTGTTCTCTGACAGCGCTGCATCCCTCAAACCCTGAGACTTTCCTGTCTTCACTCAGTGTTGCCGCCACCACGGACGTCTGCTCGCACAGGAGGTGGAACTCATTCAGCCTCATTGGTTGTTTTAACCTGTACAAGACAACAAGTTCAGTCATGACTTTTGTGTTAACAGTTGAAAACCAACAGCTGATGATTCTGTTTTTGACCACCGTGAAAATATCGGAGTGTTTTAACACTTGATACACAAAGGAGTGTCTGTGTTTCTGTGTCTCAGCCTCCTTAAATCTCATGTACAAAACTGTTGTGCACAAACACAATTAGAGGACTCGTGGACACATCAAGTCCCAGTGATGCAGTGGTTCTGCAGGAAGCCTCATCAGTCACGTTCACACTAGTCTTCTGGCTTAATTTGGCTGAAAGGGGGCGTCTGCAACCTGAGGCTGCGGGGCCACGTGTTGCTCTTTGACCCCTCCACTGTGGCTCTCTGCTTTAAAAAAAAAAAGTAGTTTTTCATTTTGAAAAGTAACTGTAAATAAAAAGTAGTAAAAGTAAATTACTGCAAACTTTATTCAAGTCATTCACAAACAGCTGGACAGTTCTGAACCAAAACATTTTGACAGACATTTGAGCACCGTGTACCGCAGAATCTGGTTACTACACACAACCAGGATCAGGCGCACGAGATTCTAAAATACATTTTCTATTTTAGACCAAATTCACGATTTTAAGTGTGCTTTATGATTCAGAAAACACAGTAAGGTTCACTTAATTAGCTCTGATTTAATGTTGGTTCATTAGATTTATGAATGTCTGGCTGAGCTGCACTACAAACAGTAAAATAAACTTTTTCTTGAATCTCTGCTGACATCACACTACCTACAACATATGGTGCACTGAGTAGATCCTATGTGACAGTCTTTTATTTTGAAAGGAAGCCATGTCAACCTCTGACAAAGGTTATGTACTTATTTCACATTTTGAAAAAGAAGAGGCTCTTTTCTCTTTATGCTTATGTTTTACTTTTGCAAAACGAGGAATGGTTTGTTTATATTTATCAGAACGGTTATACTTACATAAATGTCACTCAGTCTTGTTTTTCTAAAGGGTGAAATCAGACTTTGGTTCCTTCTGGATTGTTCTCTGTGAGAAATGGCTCTAGGTTGGCTGTAGGTTGTAAACCCCTGGTGCAGTTGTGTATTTGTTGACGGCTGCCGCTTGTCGTTCTGCTTCTCTGATCACTGAACCAGTTCTCCTGTCTCTGTTTGAGGATGGAAGCCACACAGGAGCAGGGGGCTCAGCTTCCTGAGGAAGAGCATTGAGCATCCCGTTTGTTTGGACTGGGGAACCATCTGGTATTTAACTCTGTGAAAACTTGGATTTTTGGAAAATAAATGCATGTTCCTGATAAAGGAAAAGATGGTTCTTGCAGACGTGGGAGTTAGCGTACTGTCTGACTGGTTGCAGCTTTTTATTTCCTAAAAGGACAATTCCATTTGTGTTATACATTAAGATCAGACTGTGGATGACTACAAAAGGAAACGCATTAATCTGCAAGTTCATGATGTAACAGTTGATTTAATGCTAACTGCACTGTGCACACACACTCGCATGTGCTGAAAATATGAATGATTTCCACACAGGACTGGTTTGGTTCACTTTCACGCATGAGAAGCATAGCACACCACCAGAAAAGCGCTCATGTCCACGACAGACCAAAAGCCTGATGACATGCAGAGGACAGGTGTGTCTCTATTAAATGTTGATGTGTTTTTGCCAACAAGCTTTTTATTTTAGGTTCTTCAAATCTGGTTCCTGACAGTTAACCCCCCTCTCCAATAACATGTTCTCCTAGCATTTTTCTAATGATGGAGGACAAATGTAAAGTAAATTCAGCTTAAAACTGCATCTCTGATGATTTGTTGTGAGTCAGGAGCAGACTAAAACCTGTAGTTTGAAACCGCTCTCAGTGCAGCAACTGAAATGCTGTTCAAAAAAGAGCTGATCTGTGATTAGAAAATACACTGGGGGGGTCACAAACTCCCCGCTGATGCAGACAGACTTTATTTCTGGATTGCTCCAATACTGCTGGCGTTTTCTCGCTCTGCTGATGCTAGCTCAGGGGTGCATAAGCTAGCGGGAGAGCCTGTAAACAACAGGATGATCCGACATCAGTCCAACAACTCAGACACATTTCTGATGAACTCCAGCTGCTCTGCAGAAACTACGTCCCAGAAAACGACACAGTTTTTTACAATTTTGACACAAAATGTAACAATCATAAGTAAAGGACCACTGGAAAGACTTTTAGAATAGAGTGGGACTTCGAAACTTGTAGCCTCCGTTTCCTGTTCTTAGCTGACAGCAGTGGTACCGGTGTGTTCTGCTGCTGTAGTCCATCTGCCTCCAGGTTGGACTGTTGTTCGTTCAGAGATGTTCTTCTTCAGACCTCGGTTGTAACCAGCGGTTATTGGAGTTCCTGTTGTCTTTCTATCAGCTGGAACCAGTCTGGCCGTTCTCCTCTGACATCACTAAGGCATTTCCTTCCACAGAACTGCAGCTCACCAGATATTTTCTCTTTCTCAGACCATTCTCTGTAAACCCTAGAGGTGGTTGTGGGTGAAAATCCCAGTAGATCAGCCCGTCTGGCACCAACACCACGCCACGTTTAAAATCCCTTCAACCGTCTTTCTTCCCGCTCTGATGGTTAGTTTGAACTGCAGTGTCTGTCTGATTGTATGTGTGTGTGGGGGCGGGGGGGGCAGACACATGTCTTTATGCAGCTACCCGCCTCAAACGGGTGCTTCTGATTTCATAGAATAAGTGGAGGTGGACTTTTGAAAGGTGGAAAGCACGTGCACACACTGGGCCCGCGTTATTCTATCCCGCCTTATTTGTAATACCTGGTTCTGATCGGCTGCTCCTGTCATTACGGATCCGCTCGGACTCTCAGAGAAAGCAACGGTGAAAAAACGGCCTCACGGAGAACTGAACACCAGAAACTTCTGAGGAAACGGCTGTGGATGATCTTTTTTTTTTTTTTAAACTTGTCCTGTCCAACAGCTGGGCAAACAGATATGAGCTGAGAGCCTCTTGTATTAGACAGATTTTACTCTTACAATCGGGGGTTATAAATCATAGCGAACACAAAATGTATGTTGGTATAAGCCCCTTTTGTAATTTAAACCAAACTTTATTAATATTGATTTTTTTGTGTGTGTCTTTTTTGTTGGACCGGACGGAAAAGGAAAGGGGGGAAAGGAGAGAGTTGGGGGGTGGAGGGGGGGAAAGAGAGATGGTGGATTATAGAAGTTAGAGAAGGACTACTG